>LS535729.1:1628-29186 GCA_900490775.1 Pristionchus maxplancki | reverse complement strand
AAACATCGAAAAACGCATATTTGGCCAAAATGGGGGGTGCCCCTCCTGGAGCGGGGAGGGGACATATTGCGAAATCGACCTCACCAGCGTGTTCCGGGTCAAAAATAACCCCTAGGGCCAACTTTTCAGACATCTCGATTTTTTGCCTGTTCCAGACCCCCGTTGAACCTTGTTGATCCTAACGCAAACGGCCTCATATATTAAACTTGTTGGTCTATTATATTTCCACATACAGTTCTCTGCCCATAAAACCCTCATCGTTGTGCCTGCTCTTTTTCCGTCCGATAGTCTCTCTCCACCCCGTTCTGTATCTACACCTCCTTTCTCTCCCTCTCCCTTTTCTCCCTGTTCACTTTCTCCACTCGGCCTCTTCGAAGTCACGCGATATCCTCCTCCGCCCCTCTCACACATTTGGTCCCACCACGATATCCCTTCTCGCACTACTCTATAAATAGGCACACGCCAGTTCGCGATTCAAATTAACAGCATATTTGATTGTTAGCTTAATTTTGTTATTTTTTTTATTTCTTAACGAAAAAAATACAGATGACCTAGTTAGTGGTCAGCAGGTTCTCTCAAGCAAACCATGGCGTACTTGTCTTTATCTGAGTCATCTGGAACCACTAGTAGCAGTGAACTCGAGGTCTGTTCCACATAGATCTATCTATATTTAATACTATTTGATATTTAATGATATTTTAAAGTGAGCATTTAAATAAAGTGTACCTGAAAGTTTGAACTTTAGTTTTTACCCCTGATGCTCAAGGAAATATGAGCGATGAGTTTTCTAAAAGAAACGACAACTCTTTAAGTTTCTGCTAACGAGTAGTGATGAAGACCTCCCCTCCGAAATGAAAGAACGAAATAGAAGTGGCAAGTATCCAAGGAAGAAATGGCTCAAACCGGAACAGCAATCACAATTGCTTGTGAAAAAGTGAGTTCTGAGTCGTCTAGCTTTTTTTACATTTAGACAGTAGGACCTATTTTAAATGAATCTGCATTCAACGATCTTAATTTATTAAGTGATAATATAATAATTCATTGAAGGGATCCTGTTGGACTCTATCCTGATCGAGAGAAGTCGACGCTTGCGTTCAAACGCGAGCGAAAACTGAATCGACACCATGGTAGATCAGAAAATTGATTAATATACGTAATGGGAACATCTCAGAGCTCGATCGAGACGTCAATCGGGGAGCTGTAGTGAGTATTCACGGAAACGATCCAGTGAATCAACACTTCGATGGTAAATGGTTGAGGGTGTGTTTTTATTTAATTTTCAAACTTATTGAAGAAGGAGTGATGCGAAACGGCGTCTATGCCAGAGGGTATATCCGCGCTCTCTCCATTTTGCACGCTCTCTCGCCCGTTGCCTGGGATCAGGGTGATTTGGCACACAGCCAACTCGCTCTAACTTGATTCAGAAACCAGAAATGAACATGGGGTTTTCAGAATTCTGATATGGTTGGAGATACCTACAATACTGCGTTCCCAGTTTAGGCATTCAAACTTTGATATTTCTCCTTCTTTAATGTGAATTTTTTTAACGGATTCGGAACATCATCATGAGAGCGCAACAATGTTTAATATTCCTCCTTCCAGACGGCACGAGAGCTGCAGATTCCTGTGATCGGCGACATGAGAAAAGGATTCGCGATTAGGAAAAAGGGCAAGGAGCTTAGGGTAAGTGCTTGAAATGTGTGAGAGAAATACAATATATCAAAGCGATGCTTTTAGTGGCGTCCCGATAATGAACTGATGACTACTCCAATAGAAGAGCCAACTTCCTATAAAATCTATGAGGACGGCTATCAAAATCCCAAAGTGCACATTCCTCTAAGGATCGAGCAATTTGCAAATTCGAGCTTGCGGAATACTTAGTATGTTTCATTTTTGCAACTTTTGCGAATGAGGTTTGCTGAATGCTGATTTTACAGCATTCCGATCCTTCACCCGCAAGTTCACGCACTCGAGGGAGGAATTGTTCATGTTTTCGACTCGAGGAGTCTCCGAACTTACCGGTATGCTTTTTACCGAAACTAAAACTATTTATTAAATAGGCTATTACTTGAATATGACAGGCTATTCGACAAGCAAGAGTTCGATCTGATCGCGTCGTTGCGGATCGATGAGATGCTTCCCGAGGTTCGATTTGCATTATGTAGTTACTAAAGACGTTCACAGACAACAACCGAGTACGTTATAGATAAACAGCGATAGTATTTCAATTGCAGGAGCAGCTAACATGTCTCTCTTTCGTACGAACTCGTCATTCGATTGCACTTGGATTCGCAGACGGGAATGCGGCCATTTGCAGGGTTGAGATCGACAACTCGACACAAATTGGGTACCGATATTCTCTTGATCGCATTCTGTACAACTCATGCAAACGAGCTTATTCTTGCAGTCGAGGTCGACACAATTTTGAGTACGTTATGGCACCAGCAGAAGCGAATCTTGTGATCACAAAGATTGAACAGCATCCATGCACTCCTCGTTTTGTCGCTCTCAGCTATTATGAGTGAGTTGTTTTAACAAATTAGAATTGCTCCATTCTCATTAGATATTCTTACCAGAACTATTAGATAATGCGTAAGAATCTGCTTGCCTTAACTACAGTTACCTAAAAATTTGCATTTGCACCACAGGAAGATAAAAGTCATACCAATTTACTAATTTCAGTACTCCACGAATGAGTTATATCGTTCGAGTTATCGATCAGGATCGGTTGCTGGACAAGGATAACAATGTTTTGTCTGCGGGAGATAAGGAGAAAGAGTTTTTCAGTCAGTATCCAGACGATGAAGGTATGGCATGTTCATACTTTGACCTTCGACACTTCAATTAAAAAGTTGCAATTAACTGCACAAATTTCAGGCTTCGGAGCACGTCAAGGGCCGTTCCGAACTGTGGATGGAAAAGAATCCATTCCAATGAAAGAACCGAGACAGCATGTGCGCGTTCTCTCTATTCGAATCGTCGAAAGAATTACAGATCTCATGTGGTTCAGGTAAATCATGAATCGGTATGCTTTGAGGCTGATCATGAATCTGTTTCAGTGACAGAAGGAATCTTCTCATGGTGTTCACAGATAAAACGTTGAGGTTGCTGGATATCTCACGAGAAGAGAAGGACAAGGTAAGTATTTATATATCGCGTTCAAATGTGTATTGGAAAAGTGAGATCCCGATCAATGGCTCGACGTTGAGATCAAAAGGATGCAATTTGGTGTTAGCTAAAATTATAATATTTACATTTGACCAGCTACCTTTTTCCTATCAGAAACAAAATATTAAAGGAGAAGAAATATGTTGAGGTGCTCAAATCGTGTACACTGGCTCGTCCAATCACATGTCCCTCCACTCATCCAAACCGACCATCTCTCTTCTCTGCTCTTGATCGACATCGAGTACTTCTCTACGATCGACGATGCCTCAAAGCTCCCGTATCCGTCGTGAACGTTCCTTTCGAGGTGCGATTTCACACATTTCTTCTCTTTTTTTCTCTTGTCTCGCCCCTTTTGACAATTCGAAATGTGACATGCACATAAGAGAAGTGCATCTTACACTATGCTACACAATATCAAATCTACCAAATATATAACATATACCATCTGTCGCAGGCTCTAGGCAGAGGCATGCCTAGTCTGGCTGTCTGGTGTCCCTCCGATATGAATAAACTATTCGTTCACTTCCGTGCTTCTCAACGAGCTGCGATCATCCAATTCAATGAATATCCGGATTGCAGTCAACTTACGGTTCGAAATAACTTTGTTCTACTGGTTGTTTTATCAGCAATCAAATTTACAAATCAATATTTTTTTTAAATTTAGAGTTAATGCTTTCAGGATGGTGCATGTGATGACGACGAGGTGGACCCTATGCCGAACAGACTTCCGAATAACACAGAAGAAGTGGGAATGGCGGAGTTTCGATGGCCATATAATATAAATGACGAATTGTATGCAATCAGAAAGTTTCAATCCGAGAGCGTCATAATTGCAGCCCAATCACTCTTGTTGATCACTTCGTCGCTGAAGGCGATGTTGAGGGAGTATTGATGGAGGCAATTCCTTTTCCCGATGAATGGAGGAATGCGCGAGGACCGATCGTTTTGAGGTCAATAACTTTAGCAGTTACTGTGGGTCAAAAACTGGTAAAATAGATGTATTCCTAGGAATAACGTTATTTCTTCAGGCCTGAGTTCGAAGTAAACACCGTCTCCTTTGCTACAACACCGGCCTCGATGAGAAGAGTATACTGAATATGAATCGAGCGCATCAGTTTCAAAATTAATAATTGAGGTCCAATCAGATCCCGATATTACGAGTATTGGAAAAGATGGCAATTTTGTTAATCCGTACAAGCGTTATGCGGCGACGGTTTCGAGAGATCGGTGAGCGAGCAATCGCAATGTGAGATAAATTCCGATGAAATCGCTTAGAAGAGATGAACGGGTGTTCAATCAGTGTGTCGAGTGGAGAGTCTGGGAGGAGGTGAATTCCATGACGAAAAGAAGGTCGAAAAGCGAAGAGAGATCACCGCGTCACGTGCCTCTTCGATATCGATTCGCAGAGGAAGAAGACCTAATCAGGCCTTTTCCGTGAGCGAAGCGACAATTTCACTGATCAATTTCCGTTGAACAGAGTTGTCAAAACGTCGGCGTATTTACCGCATCTCGAGAAGAACGAAGTCATTTATCCAGTATATACCAGCGACTTTGTTGACGTGCCCGTTGTGGAAACTGTACTCAAGCTGTATGTCATAAAAAATTTTTTATATTGATTATATAAGAATAATAATCATATTATATTTCAATTCCGAAAATTAAATTTGTTTAGGGCAAGACCACCACCAAAGAAAGTGGAATTCTTCCACAAGCGTCCGCCTCCGAAAATACCCATAAGGCGAGAGAAGATCGACTACGAAAATTGTAATACGGTGCACCCTCCCGGCCCAGTCATGCCCATCATAAAGGCGAGTTTGCTTATTCTAAACAATTATTTAAATAAAAATATCAAAATTTCAGAGAGAGAGACGATTGGATGTGCCTCTAAATCATACTCGAATCCCTATCTGTCACGGAGGACTATACTACGGCATACAAGGAAGATCACTGAAGCAGATAAGATGTGAGTTCCCATTCGTGTTTTAAAAGTATTATCCAGTATTGTAATAATTAAAATAATTGTTATAAACTTCCAGCTACTATTGATCACACAAAATTCTATGACACGCACGACGGAACTCGAAACTCGGAGATGACTAATTCAAAGAAGAAGCGATTAATGAAGGAGAAGTGAGTGTGGGAGATAGAATAACACACATTTCTCTTAGACAATTTTTTTTACTTTACGAAGGTTTATTGAATTCAGGAGGAGGGATGAAATCATGCGAATTCTCATGGATGAAGAGGAAGATCTGATGAGTGCGATCGACTGCAGATGGATGAAAGTTAGAAACTCTAAATCTCAAGATTTTATCTGCATTTATTTGATCAAAGTGATTTCATTCAGCTTCACGAGTCAGCCAGAGGAGGATGCGATCCTATCGAGCCAAAGTACGATCCATTTGTGCAAAGATTGAGGAAGTCTCGAATCCACGACAGTGATGACAGTGATGTCAGTTATTGCCACTTTTTACTGATAGTTTTAGAATTACTTTTTTTATTATTAAAAAACTTAGTTGAAACAACTGCATGTTTAGAATGCGTCGTCAATTGATCCTCATGACGACTCCTTCCGACGCGTTAATGATATTCGAGACATTACGAAAAATAACTTTCACTTTGTTGATGATCGATCTCTTTTCGATGTAACCGCAAAGGCGAAACGTAAAACGGTCGCAGCTTGGAATATTCATCTTATGGAGGCGAGCACTAAGTATTAATCATAGATGCATTTATCAGATGTGATGGGTATCAGTAATCATGAACAAATGTTTACCCAGAATGTTTTAGTTGCCGGTCGACGATCCACAATCGCTGTGCCTTTTCGCTTTCTCAATGGAAATGATAGTACAGGGAGCGCCTAGTGATGTCCATACAGCTCCCAATTCAGTGATAATGAAGGTTCGGCATTTGGAAAATTATAAGTTGAATATACTAAAAACACATATTTTTAACAGATTGTGATAGATGAGTACGAGCCACCAGATAAAGAACAGCGATTATGTTTCCCTCAAGTCGCCGATATGTCTGCGTATTTACGCTCTGTCCTCGGAATCAATTCACTCCAGAGTGTAAAACTGGTTAAACTTTCCGGATTCGGAGAATTCGTTGGCGAGGACATTCCGAAAGGTTTGAACACTAGAAACATGTACTTTTAAAGACATTCGAAGATCAAACTTGAGGTGCTAGATAAGATTATATTTCCAGGTTACATCGATACTCTGAAGCACCTTCGTCAACACCTTGAGGATTCTGATGCTAATCGATTTGCTCTTGATTACATTGAAAGACTCTTCGAAGACAATCACATAGCGGACCATGATCGAGGATTTCCGAAAAGGCTTGCGATCCACTCGGAATGGTTATATATTGAATAATGAATTTAGATTCGAAGTGCCAGATCCTATTTACTCTGATACCACAGATGAGGATGACCCAAAAAAGAAGAAAAAGAAAATTGTAAATTCATTTACGTTTTATTTTTTCCCTTCAGCACCGTTGATTAATTTTGACGCTTATTTAATCCGTAGAAATTGAGCAGGATGCAATATGCTGATATTCTCAGGTTTTTTCTTCTCACGACGATCGGCCAAAGATGGAACAGCTCAAGGAGAAACTATACAAGAAAAAGAGAGCCAAATTTTTGAAGAGACGGAGGTGGATTACTCAATCTCTCTGATTTATTCGTGACTGTCTTTCTACAGGGCTTGCGAAGAGCTGAAACTGGATTACGAGACGGTGTTCCCACAGGCAGAAGTGAAAAAGCAGAAGACTCTATTAGAACTGTTTGAGAAGGGTGATCCGAAACGTTCGATCCTCCAAGATCCCGTTCCTCCTATTGTGTATGAACAATACTCCGGATCGTCGGACAGTAACGAGGAAGCACATGTCAGATATTTCATATTTGTATTTGATATGAATGTGACCATTTATATCTCATTGCAGTATTTACCTCAAGTGATCGTGAGACAACCACAGCGAAAAGAGTATGACTTTGAAGAGGAAGAACAGATAATAGCGAAAGAAACGAAGGAAATTCAAATGTAAGTTTTAAGGATAACATTAATCTCAGAATGACCAAATTTGTAATATTTTTAATTGCAGCATCCAGAAGTTCCGAAAAGAGGGACGAATTCCTCCCTTCGAATTTCAATATGATCAGGATGGAAATATGTTTTACCCTAAATCTGTGACTCTTCCAGATGAATATAATCAGAACGCAAGTTTTCCCAACTTCTCTCGTATATATTTTTTAAATCGTCAAAACCAGCTGATATATCTCAGATTCAAACCACTCGAACTCTTCTTCGACGAATGGTTGAGAGAGATGCCAGGATACATGAGTTGAAGAGACGGCGAGAGATCATGCTAGATAGATTGGTTAGTTCTTTGTGTCTATCTATAAGCGTTCATTGAGAAACCGACAAACGTATATATTTCAGCCGGAGGAGGTCGCTGAGGATACATATGACCATATGATGTCCGATTTGAAAGTTCTTTTCGATGAACTGGAAGACAATGAATGCAATCTGACGATGACGGGGAACTATTTCAGAAATGTTAGTGAAATTATCTGACGCTTGAGCTGTTGAGAGTCATTTTCTTCCATAAAATTTCAAAACGAATCCCAGCTATAATCTTAGATGCTTTCAGAGAAGGCAGATCAGGAAGAGAAATGTCTACGGACTTGGTTGGAGGAAGAATAGGAAGCTGCAGCTCAAATTTCTCAATCAGTCTCTCGAGTTAGTTTTTTGTTTTGAAAGTCACCAACGAATCAATTATGCATTTACACTTGACTCGAGGAAAATGATCACACCGATGTTTTTAGCCTATGCGATCGCATTTGTCGTACGCGTCAGAGGTCTCAAGCACACATTGAGGACGAAAAGAAACGGAGAAGACAACTGAGAAAAGCTCAGAAAGAAGCAAAGGTCTTACTACGCGAGATCACGAGGAGAGATATTTCGGTATGTTTACTCGGCGGCCACGAATCAATCCGTATATGTCCAGGGCGACTACATGAGAGCCATACAAGAAGTACAACTCCGAAGGCATTCTCAACTCCGAGATTTTGACCTCTATGACTTTCTCGAAGGCTTTGAAGAAGTGACACTCAAAATGTGTGGGGTGAGCAGTATTTTATAATGATTCGAATGAGATGAATTAATCATAATTCCAGCGGCAATTCTTAACTCATAAAGCGATAGTACGAACAATGACTCATCTCCGCAAAGATCGTTTCGATCGCATGGATCCGAGATATAATGATGATGTCCGACCATGTTTCACCGATGAAAGTGACAGTGATTTCGAGGAGCTTCAAATGTTGGTATTCTTGTATATAAACTCTGTCTCTCCAATTACAAAAACTCGTGAAACCATTTGTTTGTCCTCACAGATCTTCTGTCTCGGCCGATTCCCTTTCTTCTCTTTCCGACCAGTCGATGCTTGATCTAGATAGGCCAAAAAAATTAGTGAAGAGGCAAAAGAAGAAGAAAAGAATGCTATCGGAATCGGAAGATGGAGAATGTGCAGACACGGATATGCCAATTTCTTCATCGGAACCTGCTGTAAGGTTTTTCCTCTTTTTTCCATCAGCTTGCAAACAATATTCCGATGTATTGCATATTTTGTGCAGGCTTCTTGTGAGATGTTGGAAGATCATCCGGATGTTCTGTTGCCTAATAATAAAGAACTGTTCTATGAAGACTATGCGGTAAGCTGTGAAATTATTCAATATTAATTTTAACTTCACAGGCCAATCTGCCCATTAGTACACTTGTGCACAACCGGGTTGATCCTCTGAAGCAATTGGCTTCGTATAGCAAGAAAGACATCAAGCCGCCTCCTCTAGTGAAGATCGGAAGACCGAAGAGAATAAAGAATAGGAAACAGAGAAGAAAAAGGGACTGGCGACGATGGATGGCAGAGCAAACCAATATTAAGGAGAAGAGACGGGAGAAAGAGCAGGTATGACGTTGTGAAAGCTCTAAGCAAAATATCGTTTAAAATTAATGAATATTATGATATTTAGAAGGCGATGGACGAGATAGTTCAACTAATGGGAAACATCCACATATCGACCACTATCGAGAGAGAAACTGAATGGAGACGGAGAAGAGATGCTAGACTGAAAGAAGCATTGAAACACTCTACTGCTAGTCCAGGCCGCCTCACTCCACATCGATCCATTGTACGTGCTTTTTTTTGTTCTTCTGACCTTTGTCTTTATTATATGGATCAATAAATTACAGACTTTTTTCAGACTCGCAAGCTCTTGGACAAACTGAGAATTGGCGGCGGCCCTCGTCCTATTCGTGTTTATGCGAATGGAAGCATTTATCCTCCTCCTAAAATACCCGTAAGCAAACACTGGGAAAGAAGCAAAATATTCGAAAATTTAATTTTGAAAAGTGCCTGGAAATGCTTTAATCTGAATTGTAGTAGCTGTGCGATATTTCAGTTCTCAAGAATCTTCGATCGATTCGATCCGTACACGAATCCGTTTGCTCGGAAGCCCGCCGCTGACCCTGAGCGTCCTCGTCCACGTCCTACTTTTATCGACGACTGCAACGTTGAGGTGTGAATTATAAATCAAAACTCTCCCTCTTTCTGATGAAGTGCTGCAATGTTTTAAGAAAAACATCTACAATATCACCCTTCCGATCTTTCAGATCGCCGTGGCCGTTGATCTTGCCAATGAGAAAAGCATCTTTCCTCCGGACGAATTCGCCTATCCTTTGCGAGTCGGTTCGTGTTTTATTTCCATAATCAATATTTGCAATATGTATGCAGGCGAGAGAATACCGAACAACGTTATGTGGATATTCCCAAGGTATTGGGCAATTCGGCAGTCGAGAAGAGAGAAGCAGAGAAGGAAGAGGAAGAGGAGATGGGTAATAATACATAATTACTTCTATCTCTACATTTCTATCTTTTTATCATCAGACTTTTTATATTTTGAAAAACTAATAGAAATCGGTCGGGATAAAAAAAATCAAAATGCAAATGCAGCTCGGACGGGCTCACGACGACATCTCGAAGTATTTTAGTGAGCGATACGAGTATGGTTACGACGACGACGCTTATTCAAACAGTGAGATCGTTTTAGAATATGCATATATTTACAGTCAATTAATCAAATATTGAAACGAGAAAATGTGTCATTGTTGCAGGTACATGCTCTACTAGAATTGGCAATTCATTCCTAGAGTTTCCCGAATTGACAGCAGATGAGCTGTACATGGCCAAGTTCATTTGCATCGCGAATCCAGGACTGCAGCGTTCTCTAAGTGCTATCGTGTTGTCCACGAGGTGAGGCCAAATGATATAGAAGTAATCATAAATTAAATTATATGTATTGCAGAGACGAAGAGAACGACCTGTTTCTCCGTCCACGGTCCTGCATTGGACGAATCACAGACGATAAGGAGCCACTCGATGCCGTTGAGGTAATCACTGTGCAATCCCATGCAATACCAGCACATTATTGAGATCAGAGCTATTCATTTTATTGCAGGCCGAATTTGCTGGAAGCCAGGAATTGCCGCCGCCTCCAGGATTGATCATGGATGAGAATGGAGAGTATGAGTGGTACTATGACTACAGTTCATTTGACGAGGTGTGTATCTAATTATGTCGAAAACTGTGTCAAACTGGTTGCTTCCAAAGGTTGACTGCTCAAACTTCAACTTCTTTAGCCTCGGAGAATACCGAAGAATGTGTACGAGGACTTCTCGGACACTCGACCAATGCCCTTCCTACTCAGTCCATTGCACTTGTCTGATGAAGAAGAGGAAGCGTATGAAGATGACGTGACTCCTGTGCCTCCTCGCGATGATGAGAAGACTCCCACTGAATTCTCAATCAACTTTCAATTGCATACAAACACACCCGAAACAGAAGTGGTCAATTCCGAGCTCAGAGAACGATCAGACACACAAGACACCAAAGTAACGATCGTAAAAATGGAACCACAAAGGACTTCGAAGTCGAATCTGGCTCCTCCTGGATGTCGAGTGTTAGCACAGAAGAGAAGGAGACGGTCAATGGGAGTGGAGTCGCGCGACGACGAAATGGAGTGTCGTGTCACTGAAGTGAGCTAAATCTGCTCATATCAAAAGAGCCGTATTATTTAATAGAATACTTTCATAAATTTAGCGTTTCGACTACCTCATGGAGAAGCTATTCTTTGAGGAATTAGGAGTAGTGCCGGAACAATTGAGAGGCGGAGTATCCCCGGAACCAGTGGGTAGTTCGAATATATTTAAATATATCAATGAATTTCTAAAATCAGATCAGGTCTGAATAATAAATATGGTGATACATAAATTATAGATTGATCTTCCGGAATCATTTCCTGCTGCGTGGCTCAGTCTGAACAAACCTCGAAAGTTCAAACGGATCATCAAGAAGAACTATATTCATCCATTGCCGACCATTCCTGAAGTCGATATCGAAGAAGATTCTGAGAATATTTCTAGATCACTAAAGCAAATGATCTTTAGTAAGATTACCTCAATGCAACGAACGGTGAGATGCTAAATGAAACATCACATTTTTATAAATTTCACCTTGAATAATTGTAGGAAAAAGTGAGCAGAAGAGAGGAAATAGAGGAAGAGGAAGAAGATGACATCGGAGAGCGAGTACGCGTGAGACCCGGCACTCCAATGTTCGACGCAGATGTTAGTTACTGCATGAATTCCTGAGAGAACATAATTAACAATTTTTCATAGATTGTCGAATCTGACGAATCACAGGAGGAATTTGATGATGACTTCCAAATATCTGAACAGTATGATGACTACGAGAATCCAAATGACTTAGATGCAACTGATATCGACGATGATCTTGAAGATGAACAATATAAAGATGATCAGGTACATCGGAAAGCAAATTATGTAAGATGTACTCACTAGCGTTGATATTACCAATGATCTCAGTATATTGGACCAACGGTAATATCGTGAAACGTAATCAAAATAAAGTTAGAATTCGAATTCTAACAACGCTTTCAAAATAATAATATCAGGATGATATGGAAATTATGGAGTGCTTCAAATCCGAGTCAGAAGACGATCCACTAGGTGATTCTCCAAGGATTGATAGTGCTCAGGAGGAGAGAGAAGAGGTATATATAATTCGCTCAGAGGAGAGCGAATCGTGTCGCATACAATAAGTAGAATATATAGAGCATCGAGCTCAACGCCATCGACGCTGCAGCAACTGTGCCAGAAGCGCCTACTATTCCTGCAGACCAAGTGAAGTAGGGACTACACTTAGCATCGGTTTACTTAGCATAACCAATAAAAACGTTTACAGTGCTCTACCAGAGGAGATGATGTTCGAGGGTGCGAGTATGGCAGATGATGTGAGCAGCGATGAGGCCGCAGATGAAGAGGTACCATTAAGTCCCTTCACCTTTCAATATCTTTTTAGGTTATGAATGTATTCGGCCGCAATCTCGTTCCACCTCCACATCTTCTAAATAAAGAAGCAGCAGACGACCCTGAAGCTCTTCCCCCTCCTCCCGTCGAGGAAACTCCTCTCTCTGTTGAATTATCAGATGAAGACGTTGAAGACGAGGTGTGCAATCCACGATTGTATTTTGGAAATGAATATCAAATTAGGTCACCGTGGCCGAAGAAGCGTTCGACTCTCTTTTGGATCCGCAACCGAACATTCCGGTAGACAAGCGAATTCTCAAATATGTATGACATGATTTGCTCTCCCAGGCGCCTGTCGTAATTCCGGATGCGATAATTCGCCCAGAGAGACTACTTGATCTCATGCCTCCTAACCTCATTTTCGAAGGTTCATATATTTTGATGATAGAGAGCATTGAATGAGAAAATCTACACTACATTTAAAAAGATGGTTTCACATTTTAGGAATCGATTACTGGGGTTTGACAGATACACAGATGGAAGAAGCACTGGAGGAAGTGATCGCTGAGAGAGAACGAATCCGGGAGGAGTTAATGAGACCTCCTCCTAAGGTCAATTATTCCATCTGAAGATCAACAGCACAATACAGATTCACTTACCACATCTACTTACTTTTAAATATTTTGAATTCAGAAGCGTCAGAAGTATCGACTTGTTCACGAAGAGAACACCGGCGGGAAGATGAGGGAGATCGTTGAACTTGAGTTCTCCTCGTCGGATTCTGATTCGTATGAGTGCGACAGCTGGTCGAAATCTATTTCTCCGGATAAAATTGTGCCCGAACCGCTTTCAATCACACAGGTATTTCAATAAATGTTCAAATCTCTGCAAGTGATATACTATAATTGAAGCCGGCAAGTCACATAATCTATACGGCGGGAGAGCTGGAGGTGTCTCCTCCGACTCCACCACCTAAGAAAAACGAAGTGTATATCCCTGCAAAAGACAAGAAGCGCATTCAAAACAAAATACGATGGTGGAGGGAGAAGATTATCAACAAAGTAGTCGAGGTATCATTATACCTGAAACTTGATCTTTTTTCTCCAAGTAGCTTGCTCTTATGCGAGATCATACAAACCAATATTCTTGCTTAGTTTATGATCATATTTGGCACAATATTCAATTTTAAGGATGAGGCATGGAAGACATTGTTAGAGTACATCAAATGCGAGTTCCATCACAACAGCTATGGAAGGAAGCCAGTTGTCTACATACCGAATGTACGTTTCGAAGGATTTCCTGCGAATTTGCTCAAATTTATTCTGAAAGAACTATATATGCAGCTCAATCTCATTCGTGGAGTGCCCCGTCATGTTCTCAAGTCATACATTGATCAAATGAGAGTAAGGTAAGCGATATAGGAACTTCGATCAGAAGAAATAATATTTTTATCTCTAGGAGATGGGAGGAGAATAATCTGATGGAGATGTTAGAGGAACAGAATCATCTCTTTCGACTCAAGTTAAATGGAGGAAGTTCAAATGGAAGATCGTCTGATCCGAGTGAAAAGGGAAAGAAAAAGGTACACAAATTACACATGGGGTTTCACTATAGTATGCGCTATGCGTCCTTAGAGAAATCGCAAAAACTGAAAAAAATAAAAAAAGTATTTCAGACTCATCCGGACCGCGATTACACGATCAAGTTTGCAGATCCAGTGTATGTGGTGAGGCTTTTAAACTCTATTTTCAAATCAAAGCTAAAATGATTCAATGTATTTAGGTTCCCACTCGCATCTACCAGCCCATTAGGAGCGCACCCAGGAAGAAAAGTATTCTCAAGATACGACCGCTTACTCCTGAGCTACCAGTATCAGATCTTGTGGTATGTCGATTAAAACTAGCAGATCTTGTGATACAAAGTCGAAAATGATTGCCGGATTTGTTTGATTTGAAAAATTCGAATTTCTAAATTTCAAACCTTGACGACGAACAAAAATTGGATTACAGGATCCGACGGTGGAAGTTCCCAAAAAGAGGGTGCCTACGACTAACTTTGTATTCAAAAAGACTATCAAGAAGATCGAGCTTCCTCATCCTGACGATACTAAGTTTCCCACTGAACAAGATTATTCAATAGAAAACGCCGCGAAATTCCGTTTCGTCGCCCACAAAGTTTGTGATGATGTTAAAAAACTAATATAATATTGAAATTACATATTTTATTAAAATAATTTCAGCATTTGTTTCGACCTGGAACTGAGAGATACCAGACTCGCTTCATTCACAAGTGCAGAGGCATTCCTGGAATCATTCATATAGCGATGGCCGAACGACGTGTTCGGAAAGAGTATATCAAGGATACAGCACTGCTTGGAGGATTTTATGTAGGTCCATTCCATGAGAACTTATTTTTTGCTTATTTTTCGCTTTGATTTCAATTCATTATACCAATCTAAGGATGGTATGTGCATAATGAATATGATTGTTGCAGTTCATGCGGTCGAAGCAGCGAATCTCAGTGTTGCGTGCTGTTGGATTGTGCGACTATAAGTCTGATCAAATTGCAGAACTACTCGAGTCCAGAAGGTGCAGTCGAATATATTATTATTTATACAGAATTTTCAGAATGAACCATGAGAATCCATTTGCTCTCGCGCTCATGTCTCTTATTATGGGACAAGGAACGTACACTATTAACGTAAGCGTATTTGTTGTATGTTATAGTATTTTATAAGCACTCTCAAAAGTAGAAGGGAAACTAAGACGATATTCAGTTTCTCACTCGAATTCAACGCGATGGATGGTTCGATCACCGACTTGAAGATCGACGTGCACGCAATGAAGCAGAAGCGATAATTCGATACTTTCTCCTTTACTGCGAGTGGCGAACTGAGAGCCAACGGTATGAATAGACTCTTTGAAGCAGCAATCAACAACTCACAGACTACCCGAAACTGAGCGCAATTTTCTTCGACGGAGTCTACTCGATAAATATCTGATATATAAGCAACTTGAAGGTATTTACAATTTTTTATTTTGTTAAAGTATCACTAGGAACTAAACTGAGCCGTTTATAGACGCATGTATTTTCACTCGGTGCATGATGGCTTTCTTGCTGACACTCGCGTACTCAGAAACAAGACACTTTGTCGATGATGTCGTGCACTGTAAAGTAGGTTATTACATTTTGTCTGCCACCGACTACGCTCCAAGTCTATTTGGTAAGAAATGGAAGGATTTTCCGTTTTCAGCAAGTGCCGATGATGTTCCGTGTCGCATTTGCAACTCTTTTCTGCGAAAGAACCGTCGATTGGCAGCAAACCCTTCTCGAGCTGCTCAAGGTAATTTGAATTCACTGATTTTAAGTTAACTATCTCATAATGAGCGTGATTGAAAAATACTCGGCGCTATTGTTGAAGACGGGTATCAAAGGTCCGGAATAATGGCATTGAAAAAAGAGAGGTCTTTAGAATTAGCGAGGCTCCCACGCCAGAAAACATGAGTTAAAGCCAAAAACTTGCTCTAACTCATTCGTATCATTCTCACGTCTATTCGTATCATTCTCACGTCTAGCTCGACTCTCTAGTGATAGGCGTGATAATAAACAATACAGGCCACAGGGATTGTAAGGAAACATAAAAAAAACAGAGAGATACGCACCTTTTTTTATTGGGCATGGATGCCACTATTATTCTTGGGACTTTTTTCAAGGCGATTATAGCGGCTTTCTTTTTTTTACGGAATTTTCTTATTTTTTGCGGGCCTTTCTTATTCTTGAGACCCTTCTTCTACAACAGTGTGAAAGAATCAATACATTTGTCTATGAGAATAAGTTAATAATTCACAGGGGCTATCACCACAAGATATTCAACGATTCCCCTTCACTGGAGTTGGACGGCATCCAGATTCAATGAATGCAATTCTCGAGTAAGTGCAGCTCAGTTAGATCTTTCTAAATATTGGTACATGGTTTTTTCATAACATGAGTTAACGTAATTTTAAGGTTTGCCAAGCACACAAGTGATGTTCAGTTTGCATCATTTTTACTTATTGTCGGGGAGTGTTTCGATATTCAACCATTCGTCAAGAGTCCAAGAGTGAGTGGCCATAATTCTTATAAAGTATAATTGTAAATTTAGTACTATGAGAAACGGGCGACTGATCAGCTTGACCCTCGTCGTGAGATCTACAAGTATTGGTTCGCTCTCAACAACGAAATGGACAACGCGGTTGATAGAGAGCGACAACTCAATGTTTACGATGAACTGGTAAAAAATAACAACAGCAAAAGGGGAGTTTAAAAAAAACTTTAGATAAAGTGTCAGTCAGCGCTTCTGGGCTACACTCTCAAACACGATTTGTATCATATAATGAAAGAGAAAGCTCGACCGCCGATGGAACAGGCCTTCCCCATCGCTTATCTCTATCCACAAACTGACATGTGAGAATTCAATCTTGCTCGGATTAATAGCATTTGCTCTCGATTTAGGAAGATTCTCGATCAACAAGCTTATGAAGTAATGCGTCACTATGCATACGTTCTTCAGGTAAACAAAGGATCTTAGCGAGATTAATATGTATGTTCTTCAGCTGACACATAATTGGATCGCCGCAGGCCAAGTTATGTATGTGATGAGACAGAGTGAAACTCTAGGCATAAAGTCTCGATTCGAAGCTGAGGTTAGTTCCTCTTCATCCTTGTCATTGCTGTACTTTACAACTGCGAAATCAGATCTCGCTCACTTTGTTATGGTTTGAGCAAATTAACATGTGTCAGGTGGAAATCGCCTGCAGTTTCTGCTGCACTACTCTATCATATGGGCGGAAGAAAGCAAGACTGATCAAAAAAGAAGAAAAGAAGAAGTTGGAAGATGCGAGAGAAGTTTGTTTATAACATGTCGATCAATGATTGATTATTGCTTAAGAATGTAACTTATTTTAGCGGCATATGGAAGCGCAGCGTAGACGAATGGAGCAAGGATTGGCGCCTCAGCCTTTCACTGGCGGGCCAAAGAAAGGTCCGATCAAGGATATTCCCGATGATGTGGTCAGTCGCACACGAACTCAATTTGATTCAAATAAAACAAAATATAACAAAACAACATACCAAAACAATTCAAAATTCTTAATTGACTATTTCCAATAATCAGACTATCTCTATTTTCAGGATACAAAAATCCGCGCGATCGCCTGTCTTGCATGTAAGAAGCCGTTGCCCCGATGTGCGATCTGCTTCAATCACATGTTCAATCCCATTGCCAACGAAGATGGACTGAGGGGAGAGCAAGTCGGATTCGGTTTTGCAGCATGCAGGGTCGGATACTTATAATTAACTTAATGTCGCCTGTACAATTATATGCGGTCCCGTTTATGTTTTGTTTTCATAGATCAATTATTAGGTAGCTGTAAGATGTGAGATTCTTTCAGCGCTGTCATCACGGTGGTCATCCCGACCATCTCGACATCTGGTTCCGAGAGAACTACCGATGTCCAGTCAGTCAGTGTAATTGTGAGTGCGACTACGATAACTACTGGGACACACTCACTCTGCACGAATCGCTCGACTTCAAACTACTTGGTGCACCACAGGTACAGCTATTTCCAATCGCCAACAATTGTTCAAATTATTCAGAAAATTATTCCTCATGTATTTGAATTTCAGTTGACGCTTGGTGTCCATCAAGGGCCTGATCCCGTACCTCCATCTTCAATAAATTCGGATGAAGAGGACGAGGAAATTGACGAAGACGAAATCGATGAGGAAGAAAGAGAACTTGATGAAGCGAAGAAACATATTGGATATGGTAGAATGTCCTTTGATTAGCATCCCTCAGTATCATGTAAATATAGTTCGTAGTATGTATCATTGAGAGATTTATTAGAAAAATAGCTTGTTTTGTATTATTGTTTGAGTACTGGTTCAATCTACACATCTCGATTCAATGCTCCATTTTATTCAAGGTATCATGTTTCAAAAATTCACTCAAAGACCGCCCGTAAGCCATTTATTATCCGGTTTTAATTTCTTTATTCGGCACAGTGAATGTGCTCCTTTTTTCAGTATTATGCTGTTGTTACCTATGATATAAATCAATTTTTTCTTGAAATCGTGTGTGTGTCACGAGCTCGAGACTAACCCTAAATGGAGAGAGCAAGAATGCGTGGGGAAGGTTGCGCCAGTCTGCATGGACATTGTTTGTGGTTGACCTCGGGGAAAGCTAATCACTCTCCAAACAGGGTAGTCTCAGATGGATGGCTACCTATGTGTACGATCCCGTAAGAGGAATCGACTTCTGTGGGTGGGAGAGGAAGGTCAACATTCCGTGAGAGAGGGAAGGAAAGAGTGCGATAGAGGGGAGAGGTACAGCAGTAGCCACGGTTGGCCTTGTATTTCTTTCACACTTCTCATTAGACGATACACTCTCCCTCTATCTCTCTCTTTGGTCATTTCCTTTGTGAGTTTACGGTGCAACACTAATGTTGCCATTCCTGTTCTCTTTCGTAGTTCCTTCTAGTCGTCCTTTTTTCGATCGAAGTGACTATCACTTTCATTTATAATCCTTATAATTATTTAAACTCGATCTGGCTTAATTTCCATTCCGTTCATCTCGAAATACAATCCTGTAACGAAATCAGCTGATACATTTGACCTCCATTCATGTTATGGTTTCTCCATTTCACCTCTCTCTCCTCTGTCGTATTTCCACTCCCCTCTCTCTCCCTTCCATTATCCCATCTCATCTTCCTCTCTTCCATCTCTCTACCTCCCCATTTGAAATACACTCGACCTCGATGGTATCGGTTTCGCGGAGGACTCGTAATGTCGTTCTGTGTTTCTCTTGATTTCATAAGCTCTCTCGCGACCCGAAAAATTCCAAGCTGAATTAAATTAAATCTAATACTTACTTGGTAAAACTCGTGCATGATCATGATTTCTTGCATGAGTATTCGGCATTCTATGCTCTCTAATGAATGTATTGCGTAACTGGGATATCGTAATATTGACTGCATAAGGGGGGATGGTAAGGCATAGCCGAGACTCGACCTTATCCCTCTTATCGGCGAGCGGCTCATCTCTAGAATCCTTTCCCATCCTAACTGAAAGATTGGGGTGCGATAACCAAGGAATGAGATGGAGAAAAAAAGAGAGAGAGAGAAATAAAAATTAATCCTTCACGAAAAGGTACTAACTCCTTCTCGGTCATCCTTCTACTATCTTTCTGAAACACAATTTTTTCATACCTCACTCGAATTCAATTTCAAAATCGATCTACTTCTCATTAAATGACGGGCATATTGTTAGCATTGTTTATGGCATCTTATAAAAAGTCTCTTTCTCATACTTTCACCTACTAACGATTGCTATCTTCCGATCAGATTGAATGGTAATTGAAAGTTTAAGAGCTCTACCGATCGAGTGAGTTACTACTTGAGAATCGTTGCTGTAAAGGGGGAATCATTTGATTCTGTTGGGAAATTTAAAATTTCCGATTGTATTATGCTTGGAAAACAGTGAGAATTCTCGGCAATACTCTTTCTCATCCCTGATGAAAAGGGCATGCACAAGTCAATTGTGTCTCATCCCCTTGGTTGATCCAGATTCACGCCTGTGGGGGGTATCCGTATCGTATCTATTGATCTCAATTGAGGCTCTCTATTTATATTGTCCTACTCCATTTAGTTTATGAAACTCATCTTGCTCGCAGATGTTTGTAAAAATCCTTTAACATTGCTACTTTCGGCATTGAAATTTCATTTTCTCTCACTGAAAGATGGCGAATCGCTCACAATCGTGTCTCACTGAATGTCCTCCATCCTCTCTATCTCATCAAATCCAGATCTTGTCGCGTCTCTTCAGGTTGCGAGCGTAATCATCCGTGATGATTGAATGTGTTGGCGAGCAGAGACTTATCACACTCTGTAATGGTTCCTCTCCATACTATTCTATATCCCAATCTGGTATCTCTCATCACAATCCGTCCATCAATCATGCTCTAATGACCAGATGGTTGATGAAGCAATGATCTTATCAGTGAGAATGTAAGATCTGAGGGTATCCATGTAAGATCTGAGGGTATCCAATGTGGGATTAATGTAGCATATTCTCGTCCACTTACTCCATAAAAATCGAGATTGACCACTCTTGTCATTTCTCAGGCATCGTAAATGGAACTGAGGGAAGAATCTATCTCACCCTCGTAGAGCCCATTACGCACAAACTCGCGAGATCGATACTTGTCCAATCGGACAAACATTTCCCCACTTACGCGATCTTGTCGGTTATACTCATGATTCTCATGTGCTTATCTAGATGACCTTCCTATCGAATTCCCTATCTGCCAATTCCCTATATACTTTTTCTGTATTGTTTCAGTTATGTTTTATTGGCCCGAATTCTCTCTAAATGCATCGTTCGTAGCGATGACTCACCCTGGTCTGCCCATCTCCCACGGTGACAAATCCACTCTTTTTATTTATCCCGTGTTCTGACCTATTCTTATGACTAAACCTTTCCACCTCACCGTTCCTTCTCTTTCTCTTTCCCCTCTATCTTCTCCTATCGCTTGCGCGCTCTTCATCTAACGAGGGCATCTCTCGTTTCGATACAAGTACCGCCTCAGGGGGGAACGGATCTTTTCTTTGCAGTGGAAGAACGAAATCGATGAGTGCTAGCTAAACTGAACTGACAATACTGAACGAATTCGAGTACACTTCTACCAAAGAAGCACATGTTCAGAATTATTATTTATCATGACTTCTGTCTCTCCTCTAACCATCTCACTCCTTCTCAGACCTTTGTCCCTCCCTTCCCGTTCCCCATATGAGTACCTGCAAGGAGGATAAGGGAAGAGAACGTGTGTACCCTCCCTCTCTCCTCTTTCCTCTTTCCCCATTCCCCCTCTCTCTGACTTGTTTGTTCTCTCACTCTCGCTGGTGGCCCTTCTACCTGGGAGTAGTGTCCCCTCTCCTTCCCTTTATAGTATGAGTGCCCACCATCTCATCTCCTTCCACTTTCTCATCTCAATCATCCATCCCGTTATTCCGCGTTCGGTGTCTCGTTTCTGCACAAACTCTAAGTTTTCAGAATGGGCCACTTACGGCTGCTACTATTGTCACTGATATTCCCCTCCGTACTTAATGGTAACTCATTACGTTGTTTTCACGTATTCTCGTTTTTTCTGGTTTAATTATTTTGCTTTGTCAATAATAAAGGCAATTAGATCGGGGTGAGAAAGGATCAGATAATTAATTTCCAGGCCAACTTCTACAGCAGATGGTGGGGGCGCAAGTTAAAATCACAGAGCAGCCCTTCCTTGTATCTAATGCACAACACCTCAACCAGATTGTGTGGACAATGATCGGCAACACCATAAAGGTAAGCACGGAGGGCGGTGAATTGGTGCCAGCGAGCTCCACACAATTTTTCAATAATTTTAGGAATCGATCTACTGCGTTTCCGAGGCGCCCGTCTCTCAGTTGCGTTTCGTTTGCCTTGATTGCGAGCAGAAGAACATCACTGATATGGTGCCCGCCCTCAATTCAGCCCAGGACCTCACCAGATCTGCCGGATTTCCGGTGAGATGAAAAACCTTCTCCTTCTTTCTTTGTTCAATCAATCTATGCATCCATACTGGTTCATATCCGTTTCACTCTCATTGACTTTTGTTCGTCCATCTTTTTATCCCCTCACAATTCTCTCATGGACCCATGAGAGCGTGTGATCCGCTCATTGGCAGGTTTAAGGACATCTCTCCTTCATATTACTCAAGATAATGCATTCCTATTCACTCATTACCTCCCGTTATCTCGCTCGCTACCTTGACCAGGAACTCTCCGTCTCCCCTACCTCAGGGTCGAATGGGTCTCTAGTCTAAGAAAAGAGGAGATCCATCTCTCTCATTCAATCTCCCATGTCCTCTTGACCTCTCGGACGGGCTAGGCATGCCAGATAAGCTGGACTGCTCGAGAGTGAATAGAGAGACCATACCGACGGGTCGACGGTAATTATGCAGGATTGAGAGGGAGCGCATGATTACAGGGGACAGTGGGTCGGATGGTCTCAATTGTCTGTCGATCGGGGTCACGCGCGAGTTTACTCTCACCATTTCCAACGATATACGCGCTGTGAAAAAAACAGAAAACGATTTAATATAGCTGCTGGCCTACACAATTTTCATCGCTTTTTTCTTGTACTTTTTAAAGATAGTTGAATGCCTCCTGCTCTCTCCATACTCCTTTCATCTTTAGACCGTTGCACAGGACCGGATCAGGGATGAGGGCGCATTATCGGATGGGGAGAAAGAGAGAAAGAGGATAAGAGAGGCCACCGATGCATCCTGAGACACTCAGACCAATTTACTGGGAAGGGTGGGAAGAAAGGGTACAAAGAATGACAGAACCACTCATGATCAAAATGTCGTGGGAAATATAAGAAAAATAAAGGTTTTATTGAGTTTGTAACAGTGAGATAACAAGGTTAAACGTATTTCAGACCGTGGTACTCAAGCTGTCGACAGTGAATGCCAATTGGACGGGAGCGACGGTCGTCTGTCAGGCAGCTCTCAATGGAGGAACTGTTGACTCCGCCCCTGCAACAGTAGATGTCCGATACCTACGACAGCCCCATGTTGTCGACTCCTCCGGCCAAGGACCCGTACTCATACCCAGTCAGGGATACAGGTATTGCATCATCTCTCTTCACGCCTCCATCAATAGAATGTATGATTCAATATATTGCGCAAGAGAACAGATATTATTGGCACTTATGCCCCACTTTAGCCATTCACATCAGTGGGATCTATGAAAGGACAGGTGGCCGCCACTCAGAACCAATGATTTATCGAGTGTAGGCAGTCAAAAAAAGAATCTATTACTCTTTGTAAATTAACACTTTCAGATTCTACGTGGAATGCCAGCGAGGCGCCGACGGTTTCTGCAACCAATCGGGTCGACGAAAGACGCTCAGATGCAACGTCCAGTCCCATCCTCCTGCCACCACCTTCCGATGGTTGAAAAACGGCGTCGCCACAAGGTCTGTATCCCACGCGCTCGATCACTAACATTAGCATGACGGTAACTCCATCCCTAGTCCATCACGACCATCCAAATTTAAAGGAGTTTCAATTATTATTTGTAGCGGTAACGGCGCTGAGATCACGATCGGAACGGAGATGATCGGTCATTCTCTGCAATGCACAGCCAACAATGGACTCTACTCCGACATCGAAATGCCCACATCCCAAGCAGTGCAGATCGACCCCTACTGTGAGTTGAATGGTTTAGGTCTCATGAGATCAGCCGGCTTGATAGAAGGATTGAAAACACGATTAATAATTGCAGCGACAGCTCGAATTGTCACGGATAACTTCCAAACCGTGCAGCAGCTTGCTCCCTTCCAGGTTAGTCTGTGTCGCTATGCTTTGATAAAAGACAAAGTAATCAAAAGAGCGACCAATGATGACCTTCAACATATTGCAGGCCGGCAATCGCATCGAGATGAACAATGACGTCAACTTGCAGTGCGTCGTCGAGGGAAATCCTCGACCTGTTGTATACTGGAAGTTGAGGAGAAACAATGGACAGGTAATAATGGGATCAAAATGAGTAGATGTTGGCAGAATGAACTCGTTGCGAAGACATGATAATGTCAGATCGTGGATGCTCCATGCCCTCAAGGATACGATGGCAGCTACCAGGAGATGCAAGTGAATACGCTTGGTGGTCTGCAGAGCAGCATGATGGTTAGTTAAGCAGTAATTTCGGAATACCCAATGATGGAACGTGATAATTCATTTTTGCGGGATAGTTGTACCAGGGAAGTACAAGATCGATTCAATCCAGAGACTAAAATCAACCTGCACTATGCGCGTCTCCAACTACTCCTTCTCTGGGCAATACTGGTGTTCCGCCTGCTCAGTCGTTTCTCAGGTACTCAAAATATAATCGTATTTCAATTTAGCCAATATTCTTGCAGGGTCAGCCGGAGTGCTCACCTAGCCTCGACACTCCCGGCAGTTCCGTACTCACCATGCAGGTCCAAGGAGCGCCAATGCAGTCCGATGCACCAATCACTATCGAGCAGGTAATACTCATCGTTTGTATTAATCTCAAACATTCAAAAATGAAGATGCCGAACAACAACAATGCAATCATCTCCGTTCACTACTGTGCTGAGCCAGCCCCTCGCCCTCCGCGTGAGATCGTCTTCAATATTGATCAGAATGACATCCAAGTATGTTTATTTTACTTTTCACTGTTGATTGCGGTCAGCAAACAATCGATTTCCAGGTCGGTCAACGATGGGAGAATTTCCGTTTCGAGAGCAACCTTCAGAATAACACCGTTGCCAATTGTTTCTCTGCAAGATTACAAGTAAGATTATTTTTGATAATTTTGGTTATCGGACTTTTTTCTGATAATACCTATGGATGATACATAAATAAATATCTCATATTTCAATATTTTAGATTGCACCTGTGCGTGAAGAGGACCAATATCGCACAATCTATCTCAAAGTTCAGAACCAATTCGGAACCAAGCAGTCAGTATTTCATTCAATAATTAAAAAATAATTGCATTCGATTCGAGCGACGAGGTGATTCATTGTATTATATTGCAGGATTCCTGTGTCGCTCGATTCCCTGTTAGGTGGTGGATCCGCCCTCTCCTCTCGTCTCTCCGTCTGGTGGATTCTTCTAATAATTCTCGTTGCCTTCCTCTTCGCTTGCTGTTGTTTGGCTGCACTCTGTAGAAAGAAGCTCTCCTGCTTCAATGGTAAGTACATTATAAGCTAATTAAATTTTACAGCACTTTTGGCATCGTCAGATCAGTGTAATGTATGTATCTAAATTTCAGGAGTCAAGAAAGATCACGAAGACTATGGCGATGTCAAGAGTGGAATGGGAAAGTGAGATCACTGAAATGAATGTATTTCCAACTCTTTGTGATCTTTCAGTGTGAACGTCCGCTCCACCCTCTACGGTGATGATCTCCCTCCACGACTCTACCATCAACATCAAGCACTACCCTCATCGAGCGAGGTAACACGCTCCTCCCCTCCTCTGCCTCCTCCCCCTGCATCCATAACCTCCTCTTCCCCCGAATACGGCGTATATCTCTCTCGTGAAGCCGTCGTTTAATTTGTTCTCCCAATGCCCAATAATACGTCTAACTCGTTAACTGTTCTCCTCGGGTCGCATGCTTGTATCCACATATCCTATACCCATTTCCGATATCCTCCTCTCCACCTTCCAGAGTGCTTATGAGGCTGCCCTATATGACGCGTACGACTCTCGAATGTCCACCGTCTAAGCAAGCCACTAACTATTGCCCACACCACTCACCGTTCTTTCGTTCTCATGTGAGCTCATCTTCTATCTATCTGTTTCTGGGTGGTCCGGCACTACTTTGCTTTTTTGGCTGCGCACTCTCTCACCTGCTGTTCCATTGCAGAAAGCTCCTTCGCAGAGATCTCCTTCGGTACAGGAGGGTCTTAACTATGCTGAGATGCGACTTGCCAGCCAACAACCGGCTGTTGTCATTTCATCAGTGCGAATCGAGGCTCCGCCCACTTCGATGCTTAGTTCAGGCCCGTCCACTGTAATCTCGAATCGCACTGCACTCACTCACGCAACCACTGTCGTTAATAGCTTAGTCTAGCCTTCGTACATTATCTTTCCTGATCACTGATCATGACCTTTCTTACTATAAGTTCTCTCTTTTTTCGATCTTCCCTGCAGTTCTTTCAGACCATATTTTCTCATTTTTTGTTAACATTTCTCGAACGATTCGGGTATATTACCTACTCTGGAGCACTAGTTCTGTATTTCCTTCGTATCCCCGACCTCCATTCATAATTTCTTTCCTGAACTCTTTCTTCATTTGAATAGTTTCGATGTGATATCATGTGTATGTTGTGATGAGGATTTTGTGTCATAGATCCTCAAAGCCTACTCTCTTCATTTTTGTGAGACTAATAACTCGCTTGCATGCTGAGATTCAATAAAGCTCCTCGAAACGATCGTTATCAGAAATGCAAGAGCATATTGGTTTGAAAAATTTAGATAAATCCCTGAACATGAAGTACTTAAGTAAAATCAACAGTAAAGCATAAATTAATCCTGAAAAAAATATTTATTTTATTAAAATCGTATCAACAGTTGATTATTTCCATACAAAAAAATGCATGAGCAACAAGTTAAATGCATCATGCATAACACGTATTTAATAAATAGTGCCGAATCGATGAGAACAAATGAGCGAATACTTAGGGTAATGTACACGATCGTAAATCGATTATGTTCTAACATTTGTTGTTATCTCCCATCTTCTTTGCTTCCATCTGAGCGTCGATTTTCTTCATTAGCAATTCGTCGCTCTCTGGAAGCAATTCACGGTCTTTGAGCATTTGGCGGAAATCAGGATCGTCGTGGCATAGAGCGATGCTGAAAGTGCGCAAAAAATAAATAGCCCAGCCCAAAAAATCTAACATCTTGAAACACTTTCTGTAATCTTTCCACCAGTCAAACAATTTAAAACAGTTTAATGCACATAAGTTCAACCTACTTTTTGTTTTCGATACTCGCATTAGTGCTAAGATGCTCACCTTTCACTCCATCCTTCTCTTGCTCTTCTTCTCCATTCCTCATCTTCTTCACTCAACACGACTTTCTCCTCTCCATATATGCATCTCTCCAGTCGCTGCAGAGATTCTTGTGCGTCACTCAGCTTCATCACACTGAAATTTAAAATTATCATTATTTAAAGTCATTGAAAACAATTGATAACATCGACAGGTTTCTTAAGAGACCGGATCGGTAAGGATCGAGTATTTTGACCCACCCCCCGGACACGTTCCTCTAGGACCCAGACCCAGAACCTCATATTGGGGTGGTGGGAGGACCTAGTCCTTGTGTTGCACAAAACACATCATATTTGTGATTCACGCGTATACGGTAGGAGAAAAATGACAATATGTGCGAAATGGTCAAAAATTCAAA
>LS532197.1:9539-20989 GCA_900490775.1 Pristionchus maxplancki | reverse complement strand
CCGGCATCGAGAGGAGCTCCCGGCGAGCTAGAGGGGAGAGGGGCGGAGCATCGCAAGACTGCGATAGTATCGCACTCTTGCGATAGTATCGCACCCTCTTCCCTTCCCTCCCTCTCTCGTGCGATACTATCGCAAGGGCGGGGCGGGGAAGGGATGAGGGTGCGATACTATCGATATCGATATCGAATCAACAACCCTAATAAGACCCATCAAGGACCTTTCCCCCATTGATGTCATTCGATATTGTACCCTTCCCCTCTCCTTCCGTCACTCATTAGACTCGATTAAGCCGGCACTTGATGAAATTGGAAAGAGTGGAGGGGAGGAATTGGAGAGGGCAAGAACTCGAAGGTACGCGCGCTTTTTGTGATGGAATGGGTAGCATCCGTGCGTCAGACCTACTGTCCAGGATGACTTGTTAAAATTAGTTATCGCAGAAGTACTAATAAAAATGGTATTTGGACCGTTTCCCCTCCTCAACGCCTTGGTAATGTGAAGATGCATTTGAATAGAATGCATATGGGAAAACAGATAGATTACCGAAAAGTTGAAACCAAAACAGAAATACCAAGCTGTACTGCAATCATAGAATACACAATCAACAAGCAGTCTATTGTCAGAGCAGGGAACGGCCCAAATCCGCCAACATCTTGGAGTTCCATTGAATACTTGAAGCAAGAGCCCATGGACGAATCCACAGAAGGGCAGATAAACGCCAAGATGGAACTGCTCGATCCATCGGATATCAAGGAGGAAGAGGCGCCGATGTCTCTTCCCCTAGCAGATGTGGGTTGACTGACTTTGGACCATTATTAAAAATGTGTATCTAGTCAGATAAATAGAATCACATCGGGCGACGGGCCAGCAGGAGGAATCTTCGTTCTCAGCGGGTCCAGGGGTCAATACTGCTCGCCCACTTCCTTGAAGGCACAGTGACAAGTAAAGCAGCAAATTCTCGTGATCAACAACGCTTTACTAGTCCGAAACAGCAAACAGTGCATTTCGAAAGCTTAAAATGGCCTGTAGATTTCAAATATGAACCAGCCATAGGCAGAATCTCGCCTACATCATTCTGGCCCATTCCTCTCTTCTTCTCTCACAGCAACTCATGGTCTTCTTCTCTCAATTTCGCCTGCTCTCTAGCACGTCAGACAGAACGAGAGGGCAGGCGGAATTGAGAGAGTCTTCCGCCCGAGTGGAAATCAGTCGGCTGTGCACGCATCAGTAGAAAGGGCAGGGCTAATTTCGGAGAGACTCGATTCTATTTCTTGGCACTTCTTCGGTGTCTGGAATATATTCAGGAACGGTCATCCACGGTATCAAGGATGCAAATGAGCCAAGATGTTGAGGTGAGGAAACTTCATGGCTCCTCGCAGTTCAAATTTTCCTGCCGGCCATACAAAGTAATAGGGCATGGGAACCCCAGAGAATCAGACAGTCCACATCTTTCCCGAACGGCGCCACCCCTAGGGCAGGCGGCTACGCAGTTTCTGTTTGCTCAGTTTCAGATGTTTGGCAGGCGAGAAGAAATCGGGGATTATTAGACCAGAACGCTCTCTTCATTCTCTCTGCTTTCCCACTGGTCAGCCACTCTCTCCATTCCACTCGCTCTTTCAACAGTCAGAGAATCGAGGGAGTGCACATAAATAAGAGAGCCAGACAGTTCTCCCGAGACATTGCCCTGAAAGGCAAACGCGAGGGGAGAAATGACCATTCATTCTTCCACTGTTGATTGAGGCGGTTGCACTTACGGGACAGTCACTTCATGCGCCACTTCCTTGTTGGTCAGTTATCGATTGCCTGGTTCAAGTTCCGGGCAGGTTACGGTATTATTGTCTCAATTCCCAATTGCAGCAGCGCTTCTTCCTATAATTAGCGCTCTTCCCGAGTACTGTCCTCAACACCCCGTGTACGGTTCGGAACCGGAGGTCAGTCATCTAGATTCTCTAAACCCGTAAATAGAACCAACGGCTTCGAAAATAGCTTGTATTCATTCAATTGTAGGACGATTGCGAGGAAGCGTCGGACCCGAATCGGCTGCCCAAGTCTGGCCTCGAGAAATGGTTCACCAAGGAGATGTTCGAGGTCTGTACTCTATTTGACCCATGCCCATCTTCCATCATGACCAGTTCTAACAACTCCTGCGTCTTCCTGTGGACTGGATCGATAAGTACAGTAGTCAATCAATCGATGCAGGACCTCTTCCCTAAGGCGAATCTCGGCCACGGTCCTCATCCCTGCCTGCCGTACTCGTATGAGGCATTCACCATCGCTGCGAGATACTTCCCCGAGTTCGGCAATGAGGCGCCGACTAAGGTTCCCCTTTTCAATCAGAGAATCAGATTGAACTATTATTTTACTTACTATACAGCACGCGAGTACATTGAAACTTGTGATTGGATGGAATGCAGGCAAATAGTGTCTTTCCTCGCAATCATTGTGAGGGGTAGATAGGGAATGGTGATAGCTACTCTTCTCAATCTCAGCCGGGCGCCTCCCGTTCCGAGGTCCAGAAGAAGGACGTCGCGGCCTTCTTTGCCCATGTGATACAGGAGACGGGCGAGCAGGATCTGGGGTTGTACAAGTGAGTCACCTGCTCTCAAATATCACTCCTTCTCAGTACCCGACCTTATCGATGCACCCCAGCACGCGTTGCTTATCGTTGCAACTTTATCTTTATCACATCACTTTATCACTTTATCTTCAATATTCTGGATTGAGATAAATCGAGACGTTGATTGCCTGTTCTAATGGTTCCTCTGCAGTTTATTGGGACAATTATGTTAATTTTAGCTCCTCCCTATCGACTGACGAGGCGTCCGAGTGCTTCTACCGCGGTGGTCTGTACAACTGGTTCGAGCGAGGGCCCAACTCCTCTTTCCTTGTGCCGGCCTTCCCTGGGTACAATACGGTTGATGGGAAGAGGTGCGCCGATGAGGTTAGTCAAGCAAGTACTGTAGTACTGTAAATATGATCACATTTCGTGAAAAGCTTCGAATCTCAAGAGCGTGACATCGCTTTAGGATATCGTGACAAGAAGAAGATCATCGTGACATCGTGACAATTTAAACACCCATCAGAAGGATGAGATGGTGAATCGTTCCAGGGCGCGTATTGCAATCGCAACCCGGTGATGCAGTACTGGTTCCCGTGCAACGACGAGGAGGAACACCACGCTAATAAGACCTTCCATCGAGGGTGCTACTTCGGAAGGGGGCCGTTGCAGGTATGCACAAGGGCTTTGGTGATGCCATTGACTGCGTATTAGAACGACTAGTCGGGCTTGTGAACTGGTGAGAAGCCAGCACAGTTTGTACCGTCTAAATTCTCTCCAGCTCTCCTGGAACTACAACTACGGCGCGTTTGAGCACTTCCTACGGACGAGGAAGATCCACGTCAATCTGATGGAGAACCCGAATCTGGTAGTTTCAATTTTCACGCCGTAGCTTCATTCTCTCGCTATCCATCTGATCTAGGAGAGCTTGATAGAATCCAAACAGTCCCTAAGAGATTGGATAATCCCGAATTCAGATAATGACCAAACTCGACCCTCCTCTCGCGATGCTCGCTTCGCTCTGGTTCTACATGACCCCGCAGCCGCCCAAGCCCAGCATGCATCAGATCATCGTTGGTGAGCTCTTGTTTTTGTCTAACTCTCTCCATTTGGCATTGTCTCTCGCTTTGTCTGATCATAGAATCTTGTAGCCTCTTAGAAGTGCGAATCACCTATTCCCTTTTCCAGGCGACTGGCGAGCCTCTACGAAGAACCGACGGGCGGGCTACGCCGGGTCGGTCTTCGGACCCACCTCTCTCATCATCAACAACGAGTGCGGAGGAGAGGATGCTGACACGCCTGGAGGTCTGACTCTCTCCTTTTCCCATGCTCTCTCACCCCTTCTGACTGCTGTACATATCTGGGGGTACGGTAGTAACTCTGTCAATCAATAATCCACTCAGGACCGGGCGAGAACCGTCGCATCAAGGCGTTCAAGTGGTTCGCCACCTACTTCGATGTCGACCCTGGCGCGAATCGGACGCTTTCTTGTAAAGGTACTCAGAACGTTAACCCTATATTTTCCATGATTCGTGAATCTTAGATACAGAGTGAGAAAGAAACAAATAAGTACATGTAGTGAGGTATCTCGACGGATCTCTTACAAGTCTCCAGATCCCAAATTCTTATTTGCAGGGATGATCGAGCCGTTCGAGTCCAACGAGCACCTCTACTCCTACCAACCCGACTGGGCGAATATGTGGCGATCTCGACCGTGCGATTGCGTGCCTGCTCCCTATGGGGGAGCATTGCCATACTACGATCCGAAGTTCTATCCGGGTAGGTCTCTTTCCAACATGTTCTTACTCTCTTTGAAGGTATTTGAATCTTATTTTATTGCCGACAAAATCCTCCACGCAATGTCAAAACACTAGGATACGAAAGTGGCTATTGCTTTCCACATCATTAGAGCATTGACGAGGATTGGGAGATTAATGTGGGATTCATAGTCGACAATAGCTGATGGGTATCTCTCTTCATACAGTAGAATAACGTAGAATAACGTTGAATAAAGAGAGCAATTTATCAGCTTTTATCGACTATGCAGGGGGCATAAGGTGCTAAATTGTCTTATCTCTTCCCATTCCAGCCCGATTCGTCCGTGAGAACGACCGTTCTCGTCTCCGCTGCGTCTTCTCCCTCTACGATGAACCCTCCCTCTTCCGTCTTGACGATGGCAACTCACCCTGCCTCAAACACCGCCCGAAGATCAAGTTGACCAAGACCGGATTTTAGAATCTCGGAAACCGGATTCTAGATTCTTATTTTATTTCTGTATTTATTGCATTTGAATTCAGTAACTATCAACCAACTGACGAAGACCGGATTCTAAGAGCCGGAAATCAGTATTAATTTATGCATTGTCCATTCCACGCCTTGTTGTACATTTTGGAATAAGAATTATTTATGAATCGAAGAATCTCTTTTGAAATGCGCTTGAATAGAATCGAACAATCAAAACAACGAGAGTTGAATAAGGAACAAAAGACGACCAGACCAGCATCTCCTCGCAATAATCGACGTCTGCGTAGACTCAGGTCTTGCTGATGCTGATTGAATGCGTCCAGCCAGTCTCTGCAATAAAATCATTGGCGTGGGAATCGGGTCAATCTGTATTCCATGGCCTAGTGCCCACAGTCATTGGAATGACAACAGATGAACCACTCACGGAGTACCTCGCCGACCTTCACCGTCTCGCCGTCGGCCGTCGGCAGCAGCGTCTCCGCATTGACGAGACGCACCAACGCGTGCCTCGAGTGCTTGCCCTGCAGCGAGGTTTACTGCTCTCATCTCTGTCTCTTTCTCTACAGCGCCGTCAATTAGTAAAAGTCGTACCGCGGCCATGCAGGACAAGCAGAGGTCGTGGTTCGGGCAGACAACACAATTAAACCGGCTCTCGTCTGCGACCAGCTCACGACGACACTCGTCGCACCAGACGGTGTGGTAGAAGCCCTTGTAGTAGGCCTGACAAAAGCAATTGCATTTCAGCATCGAATAAATATTCCTAAGTTACTTTATAACTGCCTTCCATTAGGATCATTCTTGAACCTTCAAAATAACATACCCACGGCTTGGTTTTCGGCCCCTTGGCAAGTGCGGGCTTCTGCAATGATTGTATGAGAAGATGTAAATTTTCTTTAGATTCGCTAGCAATGGCTCTAGTATTCTCAATGGGGATAACTTGAATTCCATAAATGCAGGAGTTGAGAGAACAGCGTGATTTACTAAAATAATCGTTATGTTTTTGTGCTCCGCAAAATATGAAGAAGACTACAGTGCCTTTTGTCGATATGTTCTTTGACCGAGTTTATGGATAAGAAATGCCGCATACCTTCTTCGATCCCTTCGGCGAGGATACCTTCCTCTTGCCTCCCTTCGTCCTCCCTTTCGTCTCCTTCTTGCCCTTCTTTTCCGTCTTCTCCTCTTCGTCTCTCTCCCCATCTCCATTTACACTGATCTCCGGCTCTTGCGCTCGCTAAAAGCACGTGGTTTTTGAAAGACCGAGAAGTCTCAACTTTCATCGATAACATCGAACAATCTCTCAATTGAAACTGAGCAACTAACATCAGCAATCGACTCGAGGCACTCGAGGCACGCGTTGGTGCGTCTCGTCAATGCGGAGACGCTGCTGCCGACGGCCGACGGCGAGACGGTGAAGGTCGGCGAGGTACTCCGTGAGTGGTTCATCTGTTGTCATTCCAATGACTGTGGGCACTAGGCCATGGAATACAGATTGACCCGATTCCCACGCCAATGATTTTATTGCAGAGACTGGCTGGACGCATTCAATCAGCATCAGCAAGACCTGAGTCTACGCAGACGTCGATTATTGCGAGGAGATGCTGGTCTGGTCGTCTTTTGTTCCTTATTCAACTCTCGTTGTTTTGATTGTTCGATTCTATTCAAGCGCATTTCAAAAGAGATTCTTCGATTCATAAATAATTCTTATTCCAAAATGTACAACAAGGCGTGGAATGGACAATGCATAAATTAATACTGATTTCCGGCTCTTAGAATCCGGTCTTCGTCAGTTGGTTGATAGTTACTGAATTCAAATGCAATAAATACAGAAATAAAATAAGAATCTAGAATCCGGTTTCCGAGATTCTAAAATCCGGTCTTGGTCAACTTGATCTTCGGGCGGTGTTTGAGGCAGGGTGAGTTGCCATCGTCAAGACGGAAGAGGGAGGGTTCATCGTAGAGGGAGAAGACGCAGCGGAGACGAGAACGGTCGTTCTCACGGACGAATCGGGCTGGAATGGGAAGAGATAAGACAATTTAGCACCTTATGCCCCCTGCATAGTCGATAAAAGCTGATAAATTGCTCTCTTTATTCAACGTTATTCTACGTTATTCTACTGTATGAAGAGAGATACCCATCAGCTATTGTCGACTATGAATCCCACATTAATCTCCCAATCCTCGTCAATGCTCTAATGATGTGGAAAGCAATAGCCACTTTCGTATCCTAGTGTTTTGACATTGCGTGGAGGATTTTGTCGGCAATAAAATAAGATTCAAATACCTTCAAAGAGAGTAAGAACATGTTGGAAAGAGACCTACCCGGATAGAACTTCGGATCGTAGTATGGCAATGCTCCCCCATAGGGAGCAGGCACGCAATCGCACGGTCGAGATCGCCACATATTCGCCCAGTCGGGTTGGTAGGAGTAGAGGTGCTCGTTGGACTCGAACGGCTCGATCATCCCTGCAAATAAGAATTTGGGATCTGGAGACTTGTAAGAGATCCGTCGAGATACCTCACTACATGTACTTATTTGTTTCTTTCTCACTCTGTATCTAAGATTCACGAATCATGGAAAATATAGGGTTAACGTTCTGAGTACCTTTACAAGAAAGCGTCCGATTCGCGCCAGGGTCGACATCGAAGTAGGTGGCGAACCACTTGAACGCCTTGATGCGACGGTTCTCGCCCGGTCCTGAGTGGATTATTGATTGACAGAGTTACTACCGTACCCCCAGATATGTACAGCAGTCAGAAGGGGTGAGAGAGCATGGGAAAAGGAGAGAGTCAGACCTCCAGGCGTGTCAGCATCCTCTCCTCCGCACTCGTTGTTGATGATGAGAGAGGTGGGTCCGAAGACCGACCCGGCGTAGCCCGCCCGTCGGTTCTTCGTAGAGGCTCGCCAGTCGCCTGGAAAAGGGAATAGGTGATTCGCACTTCTAAGAGGCTACAAGATTCTATGATCAGACAAAGCGAGAGACAATGCCAAATGGAGAGAGTTAGACAAAAACAAGAGCTCACCAACGATGATCTGATGCATGCTGGGCTTGGGCGGCTGCGGGGTCATGTAGAACCAGAGCGAAGCGAGCATCGCGAGAGGAGGGTCGAGTTTGGTCATTATCTGAATTCGGGATTATCCAATCTCTTAGGGACTGTTTGGATTCTATCAAGCTCTCCTAGATCAGATGGATAGCGAGAGAATGAAGCTACGGCGTGAAAATTGAAACTACCAGATTCGGGTTCTCCATCAGATTGACGTGGATCTTCCTCGTCCGTAGGAAGTGCTCAAACGCGCCGTAGTTGTAGTTCCAGGAGAGCTGGAGAGAATTTAGACGGTACAAACTGTGCTGGCTTCTCACCAGTTCACAAGCCCGACTAGTCGTTCTAATACGCAGTCAATGGCATCACCAAAGCCCTTGTGCATACCTGCAACGGCCCCCTTCCGAAGTAGCACCCTCGATGGAAGGTCTTATTAGCGTGGTGTTCCTCCTCGTCGTTGCACGGGAACCAGTACTGCATCACCGGGTTGCGATTGCAATACGCGCCCTGGAACGATTCACCATCTCATCCTTCTGATGGGTGTTTAAATTGTCACGATGTCACGATGATCTTCTTCTTGTCACGATATCCTAAAGCGATGTCACGCTCTTGAGATTCGAAGCTTTTCACGAAATGTGATCATATTTACAGTACTACAGTACTTGCTTGACTAACCTCATCGGCGCACCTCTTCCCATCAACCGTATTGTACCCAGGGAAGGCCGGCACAAGGAAAGAGGAGTTGGGCCCTCGCTCGAACCAGTTGTACAGACCACCGCGGTAGAAGCACTCGGACGCCTCGTCAGTCGATAGGGAGGAGCTAAAATTAACATAATTGTCCCAATAAACTGCAGAGGAACCATTAGAACAGGCAATCAACGTCTCGATTTATCTCAATCCAGAATATTGAAGATAAAGTGATAAAGTGATGTGATAAAGATAAAGTTGCAACGATAAGCAACGCGTGCTGGGGTGCATCGATAAGGTCGGGTACTGAGAAGGAGTGATATTTGAGAGCAGGTGACTCACTTGTACAACCCCAGATCCTGCTCGCCCGTCTCCTGTATCACATGGGCAAAGAAGGCCGCGACGTCCTTCTTCTGGACCTCGGAACGGGAGGCGCCCGGCTGAGATTGAGAAGAGTAGCTATCACCATTCCCTATCTACCCCTCACAATGATTGCGAGGAAAGACACTATTTGCCTGCATTCCATCCAATCACAAGTTTCAATGTACTCGCGTGCTGTATAGTAAGTAAAATAATAGTTCAATCTGATTCTCTGATTGAAAAGGGGAACCTTAGTCGGCGCCTCATTGCCGAACTCGGGGAAGTATCTCGCAGCGATGGTGAATGCCTCATACGAGTACGGCAGGCAGGGATGAGGACCGTGGCCGAGATTCGCCTTAGGGAAGAGGTCCTGCATCGATTGATTGACTACTGTACTTATCGATCCAGTCCACAGGAAGACGCAGGAGTTGTTAGAACTGGTCATGATGGAAGATGGGCATGGGTCAAATAGAGTACAGACCTCGAACATCTCCTTGGTGAACCATTTCTCGAGGCCAGACTTGGGCAGCCGATTCGGGTCCGACGCTTCCTCGCAATCGTCCTACAATTGAATGAATACAAGCTATTTTCGAAGCCGTTGGTTCTATTTACGGGTTTAGAGAATCTAGATGACTGACCTCCGGTTCCGAACCGTACACGGGGTGTTGAGGACAGTACTCGGGAAGAGCGCTAATTATAGGAAGAAGCGCTGCTGCAATTGGGAATTGAGACAATAATACCGTAACCTGCCCGGAACTTGAACCAGGCAATCGATAACTGACCAACAAGGAAGTGGCGCATGAAGTGACTGTCCCGTAAGTGCAACCGCCTCAATCAACAGTGGAAGAATGAATGGTCATTTCTCCCCTCGCGTTTGCCTTTCAGGGCAATGTCTCGGGAGAACTGTCTGGCTCTCTTATTTATGTGCACTCCCTCGATTCTCTGACTGTTGAAAGAGCGAGTGGAATGGAGAGAGTGGCTGACCAGTGGGAAAGCAGAGAGAATGAAGAGAGCGTTCTGGTCTAATAATCCCCGATTTCTTCTCGCCTGCCAAACATCTGAAACTGAGCAAACAGAAACTGCGTAGCCGCCTGCCCTAGGGGTGGCGCCGTTCGGGAAAGATGTGGACTGTCTGATTCTCTGGGGTTCCCATGCCCTATTACTTTGTATGGCCGGCAGGAAAATTTGAACTGCGAGGAGCCATGAAGTTTCCTCACCTCAACATCTTGGCTCATTTGCATCCTTGATACCGTGGATGACCGTTCCTGAATATATTCCAGACACCGAAGAAGTGCCAAGAAATAGAATCGAGTCTCTCCGAAATTAGCCCTGCCCTTTCTACTGATGCGTGCACAGCCGACTGATTTCCACTCGGGCGGAAGACTCTCTCAATTCCGCCTGCCCTCTCGTTCTGTCTGACGTGCTAGAGAGCAGGCGAAATTGAGAGAAGAAGACCATGAGTTGCTGTGAGAGAAGAAGAGAGGAATGGGCCAGAATGATGTAGGCGAGATTCTGCCTATGGCTGGTTCATATTTGAAATCTACAGGCCATTTTAAGCTTTCGAAATGCACTGTTTGCTGTTTCGGACTAGTAAAGCGTTGTTGATCACGAGAATTTGCTGCTTTACTTGTCACTGTGCCTTCAAGGAAGTGGGCGAGCAGTATTGACCCCTGGACCCGCTGAGAACGAAGATTCCTCCTGCTGGCCCGTCGCCCGATGTGATTCTATTTATCTGACTAGATACACATTTTTAATAATGGTCCAAAGTCAGTCAACCCACATCTGCTAGGGGAAGAGACATCGGCGCCTCTTCCTCCTTGATATCCGATGGATCGAGCAGTTCCATCTTGGCGTTTATCTGCCCTTCTGTGGATTCGTCCATGGGCTCTTGCTTCAAGTATTCAATGGAACTCCAAGATGTTGGCGGATTTGGGCCGTTCCCTGCTCTGACAATAGACTGCTTGTTGATTGTGTATTCTATGATTGCAGTACAGCTTGGTATTTCTGTTTTGGTTTCAACTTTTCGGTAATCTATCTGTTTTCCCATATGCATTCTATTCAAATGCATCTTCACATTACCAAGGCGTTGAGGAGGGGAAACGGTCCAAATACCATTTTTATTAGTACTTCTGCGATAACTAATTTTAACAAGTCATCCTGGACAGTAGGTCTGACGCACGGATGCTACCCATTCCATCACAAAAAGCGCGCGTACCTTCGAGTTCTTGCCCTCTCCAATTCCTCCCCTCCACTCTTTCCAATTTCATCAAGTGCCGGCTTAATCGAGTCTAATGAGTGACGGAAGGAGAGGGGAAGGGTACAATATCGAATGACATCAATGGGGGAAAGGTCCTTGATGGGTCTTATTAGGGTTGTTGATTCGATATCGATATCGATAGTATCGCACCCTCATCCCTTCCCCGCCCCGCCCTTGCGATAGTATCGCACGAGAGAGGGAGGGAAGGGAAGAGGGTGCGATACTATCGCAAGAGTGCGATACTATCGCAGTCTTGCGATGCTCCGCCCCTCTCCCCTCTAGCTCGCCGGGAGCTCCTCTCGATGCCGG
>LS532189.1:0-14230 GCA_900490775.1 Pristionchus maxplancki | reverse complement strand
GTACATTCAGTAATTCGAATTGGGAAGCTTCGGCTCTCTCCGTCAAATTGCCCTCTCCCTCACACAATTGGCCTAGATCGATCTCTGTGAGTGCATCCAACTGAAATTGAATGACGTCATCAATAGGCAATCCATTCCATGTACTCCCCCCTCCCTGAAGGGAATCAAACGAGTATCCTTCTCGTTCCAAATAGAAGAAGAAAATAAAAGAAAGAGAGAACTCGTCTAAACACACAATACAGAGAGGGACACGGAATAGAGAACACCCATGGACGAAGGACTGTCGCGCCCCCCTCTCACTACGAATAACAAGTTACAGTACTAGAGAAGGAAGGGAAGAGTGACCTACCTCCTTATCACTCATTTTCGATTTTCGTAGTGACCGTCCATCTATTCTCATGGTTGCAGCAAGGAAGGAAGGGGGGGGGACTGAATGGGGGACTGCTCTCTTTCTCTTCCCTTCGACAACGTCATCTAGTCCCGCCCTCTTCCCTTCATTGCCCGAGGCTCTTTCCCATTCAGATGACGTGCCCGTTGAAGAGAGAAGGAACACCCCCTCTAAGGGGAGGAAATGAGGAAGGGGAGGGGAACTTATGATGAAGAGTCATATCTACTAATGAGGAGACTACTACAGAAAGAAGGGATGGACAGACGAGGAGAAGGCACGAACCAAAGAGACTCCATTGCAGAAGGACTATACATGAGACTGATATGGGAAAGAAAGCATGCAAACGAATTGTCTACAACCATGTTGATATTCCCATGGAGACTGAGATACGACAGATTACAACGAAGAAGGAGAAGACGATAGATTGGATCAACTGACCGTCTGGGTTAGTTCGGGATGAGATGTGTAGTTGGATGTCATCTGAAGAGAGAAGAAGTAGAGAGAGATCAAAGATCAGTCGATACCGAGAGAAGACGTTTGAGGAGGGAGTGCAAGGGGAAGAGAATGCAGGATTGCATGTAGGAATGGATAGGGAAGGGAGCATGAATGGAGAGAAGAGTGATCACCCTAAGGGGAGAATCCTCCCAGAATGGAACACAATGAAGGAATGAATGCAAACAGTGATGATGTGATGAGAGATCGAGAAGAAGACCTATTGAAACGGTATGATACGAAGGAAGAAAGAGAGAAGAGAGAGACGATGTGACCTATTCCTCCCTAAAGAGTAACTTCCCCCGTTACTCGAATCGATTGATAGAGAGAGAAGGGAAGGCTGAGGGACTGAGGGATGAGACTCTCTACTTGATCTACTCCTCCCTTTGCAGTTGAATAAACGGAAACGAGAGAGGGAAGAAGGGAAGAGAGTGAAGGGAAACGAGTTGAATGATTGGAATGAAACAGAGATGCAAATGAGAAATGTCGAGATATTGAGTCGATCCATCTTAAACCTGATCCTTATTTAGAGAGGAGTGAGTTATTTGTAGATAAACTGTCTAGAAGGTCGTCATTTCGAAGCGAGAATCCCTTGATCACGACTGATATTCAATCACCGAATGGACTCAAGTCATGTGAGATCAATCTGAGATGGAATGGGAAGAAACAATTCTCTTCTATCGATGTAGATGAGGTCAGACTGAGAAGAAGAAGAGAGAAGGGAGAAGAGGTAATGCATGATAATTACTCTCCATTCTTCTTCTTTCCATGTTGCAATCTCAATAGGAATAGCTCCCATCCACTCTAAGAATCTGCATCCTTCGAGTACTTTTCTCCTATTTCTGCACTTGACTGCAATCTATAACGATTCTCAAGTGGGAAGCTGAGACCTACTCAACAAAAAGCGCAGAATCATCCAAATAGAAGAAAACATCCATCTCAATTTAGCATTTTCAAATTCCAACGTTGATTCGCAGGTGAAAAAGAAATGTAAACTCAAAACAGAAGATGTGTCTCTCCCTCTCTTTCCACTGAAACGACACAGTCAGATAGATCAACAATACAGTTCCGTGATACTGTCCCCGTCAACAATAGAAGATCTCTAATGGTGTTCACTATTCTCATCTACTCGGTCAGCATCTAGATTCGAAGACCCCCCTTCAACAGTTTTCAGTACGATTCGAGATATGAAATCAATTCTCACGAATCTATCTACACAATAAATACTTGATTATGGAGACTATGTCTTTTGAATACCGCAATTATAACACCAACAACCACTATATAAATACAAAATTGAATTCTCAACTGTAGATCGTGGGAAACTCGAATGTATTCCTTCTAGAGGATAATCAACGAGAATTCGTTCATAAACTCACAGCATCTTCGCCCTTTTCGATATCTTCGTCGTCTCTTCTTTTGTCTTCTCCTCCCTTTTCCTCCATTGGAGGTCCTTTGAATGGATCGGAGAAAGGAGCGAGAGGCATCTGAAGGAAGACGATTATTCGAGACGATAGGGAAGAAGAAGAAGGGAGGGGGGGGGGGATTCATGAAGAAAGAGGATCAAACGACCGACATTATCGAGAATATAACTATGAAAATGGATATAGTATGGGGGGAAGCATGGTATTCTCTCTCGATTCCCCTCACTCTCTAGATCGACCCTCTGTGATTTCATTGAAATACACGTGAATGCATCGGAATTCGATGATGAATTTTTGAGAGTGAAAGAAGAAGAGAAAAATGGAGGAAGAGAAAGAAAAGAATGGAGAATGAACGTATGAAAGTAGTGCGGAAAAAGAGTCATCAAAGGCCGAGAGAAAGAGAAGAGGAGAGATGGAAGTGAAATGGAAGAAAGGACTAAAAGTCGATCCCGAAATCGAATATAGACATTTGCAAGCCAACGTTGAGACTGAATGAGAGAGAAGAAGAGATGAATGAAATGGAGACAGAGAAGAGAAAGACTGAAGAGGAATGGGTACCAGGTGAAAAGACAAGAAGGAGAAGGTATCTGTAGAAACCAATCGATAAATGGAAGATGGAAATGAGGATGGAAGATGCTAATGGGAGTATGATGTCTATTGAGAAGGAGGAAGGAAGGAAGAAGGACGAGATAGGGGGAAGGAAGAGGAGAGAGGGAGAGGGAAGGGGAGACTCTAGATGGAGAGTCTCTCTACCACAATGTCTCCTTCTCTTCTCTCTCTTCTCTCTAGTCACAACAAGCCTCACAAAACCCTCTTCCACCGATCTTTTTCACCTCCCATTTTCACTCGTTCACTTCGCTTTTCGTATGCTCTCTTAGGCTTTGTTCCTTACGATAAAGAATTAGAACGATCTATTGTGAAATCAGGACAACGATTCGTTGCTTGCGAGATGCATTTTTCTTCACTTTTTTGAAAAATGAGAAAGAGCGAATGTGAATCAAGTGAATCTTCTAAGAAGCAATCACTGAATAAGTTGAAAGAAGCTATGAGAATGGAATTGTGAGAGAAAGGAGTAGACAACTCATAAGATGGAGTAGTTGGAAGAGTAATGGATGAAGAGTGGGAAAGAGAAGAGAAGAGGTGCATAAGTAATGGAATGAGGAGATACATGTATAAAGAGGACGATGGATTCCCTTCTCTTTCGAGGGGAGAAGAAGAGGAGAGAAATTGAAGGGAGGTAATGAGTATATTGCATCGGATAGACACCAATTGCATCACAGACATCACACATTCTCAAATTACTTTTTATACATTCTATTCATTGTACAGATAAAACGGGCGTCTACCCTCTTAGCCTACGAAGGAAATGAAATGGCACAATTTAAAACAATTGCATTGGTACACGATTGGATATTAGAAAAGGAGCGGAGAATGGATTCAGTCTCGGATGAAATGGACTTGATCCCCATTGATAGTCACTCCCGTTCGAATATTAGCAATGGAACGAAGAGGAATACGAGGGTACACTGTACGGATAGGGGCATGACTGCAAGGATTGATGAGAGAGAGAGGATGAAGAGAAGGACTTACTAAAGAGTAGCATCTATTCTCTCTTCTTGTTTGGGAGTCGCCATTTCTTGAACCAATTTCTGTTCTTGGGGAGTTTTGAGACAGAGAGGTCGCTCGACGAAAGGAGGAGAGATTTCTTCACGATACTACGAGAGATCAAAGATCAATAACAGAGAACGAGGGATCAAAGATCAAACCTTCAGTTTATTTCTCCGTTTAGAAGAGAGACGGACGAGAGGTGTGCTGCTGCAATTGATTCAATTAGCCAGAGGGAAGACAGGTCAGACTCGCTGGGTCCCTCCCTCCTCCCTCCAGATTCCCCTCTTCCTCTCCTCCTCACCTAATAGGAACACTCTTCGCCTCTTCATCTTCATATACAGTCCATTTTCTCTCTTCTGGGATAGGAGAAAGAGTTTGAGTCTCATTTAGAAGAGGAGTCTCTCTCCAATCCGATCCCTCAAACCAAGAAATGCACTAGATCTCAATTAATGAATTGACCCACTTCTCCTTCTTTTATATTCTCAAGATTCTTCACCAACTCTTCCATAAGAACTCCGAGTGCACATCGATCTGCCTCCTCCTGAGAAAGAGTCGAGAGGGGGGGGGGGAGGGGTCTACTCACCTTCTCCTTCCTCTCTTCATTCATCACAGTCATCGATACAAGTTGATTGATCACTTCTTCGATAATCTCTTCTTCTGTCTCTTCTCTCGATGGAATCATCTACAATCTCTCCGTCTCTCTCTCTCCTTCCTCCATTCTTACCATTCCTCTAGTCGAGGTCCGAAGAGGTCCTCTAGTCACAGAGATCACTGGTTCCAATGGAATAGGAGTAGACCCTCGAACGGAATCTTCCTTAGTCTGTAACTTCCATCTTCTAATCGATAATCATGGTAGATCGCTCACTTCTCTCGTTCGATCTCCCGCGATCTTCGATGGATCCACCATCACTATTGTGGAAGTGGACATGAACTAAAGGAAAATCAGTTATCGATCAGCGAGGAGTACGGTACCTTCTCAGTACTGTAGTGATCGTGTCTCAGCAGTCTCCCATCCGATGGCCGATCGTCCAGATGGTTGAGAGATCGACAACGATCCTGCAATCGATCGATAGGAAGGAGAGACTACAGTACTCACATGGAGGAGCATATCGTGGAAGGACCCCTCTCCGCCCAGAAGAGAAATCGATCGATGATGACCAGTGGAACCAGCGATCTGAAGGAGGAATGGAAGGATAGATCAAGGGAATGGGATTACCTTGGTAGAGCAGAGAAGTGGGACGAAGGAGTCATTATGATCCATGAGACTGAAAGAGAGAAGAAATGGACGATAGATGGGTGGACTCACGTTATCTTCCTGTGTGGAGTGTGAGTGCATGGGGAGAAGTGAGGAGGAGCCATTTGAATGGGAGGAGAAAGAGGAGATTCGAATCGAGGAATCTCACGAGGTGCTGCCTTCTCGTATGGAACGAGATCGTCGTCACTCGAATTCATCCCACAACGACGAAGACAACCTGAGAGTACGGTAGAAATATCGATCGAGAAGGATCACGGGGACGGATGCAGAGGGATAGGGATGGAAAGACTCACCGAAGACCATCTCGAGAAGGTAGAAAGAGAAGGAAAGGGAGGGAGAGGGAAGGAGTCATCGATGGGAAGAGAGATCGATCGATTAGATGGGAGAGAGGCCTCTTACTGATCTACCTCTCTCCATTCCGATACTCATTCATTCACACCATTTAGAAGATGCTCCATTCATATTGACACAACATATTAAATTATTTATCAGCATGGAAACATCGAAACAATGGATAACGAGAAAACATTTATTGTGAAACAATGAATGATGAGCAGAAAGGGTCGCAGTGTGGAATCACTCCTCGGGATCGAAATCAACTTTTCTCCTTTTGAATTGTATGGTCTCCTCTCCTTCTTCCTTCTCTTGATTACTCTCGATCGATGGAGGTACCCAGTCACCCAATCCATTACCGTCACTCAAAGGAATTGAATAGATGGAGAGTAGATCATCCTCTACTCACCCTCCTACCCCTTCCTCTGTCTCTTCCACTACCTCTCCTCTCTCTTCCTCTTCCTCTTCCGTCCCTTTATCAATGATGAAGTCCTCATCACCGAACTGTCCATTTCCTTGATTACCCCCATTCCTCTCTCTTCCCTCCTCTTACCTTCTCTCTATCTTGTTCCACTTCCTTCATTCCTTCTCTACTCATCTCAATCTGATAATGTGGAGTGGCGACATCACTCGAAGCACTGGCCAATATCTCGTTCACATCACGAATTCCCAACCACGAACATAATTCAGTTGACTGCGGATTCCTCAAGGGAAACAATATTCAATCTACCGTATTCCTCATTCCATACCTGTAGTAGAAACTAGGAGGAGCTCTCTTCGCTTCCTCGTCATCCTTTATCAATGGAGGAGCGGTAGGTTGGAAGTTGAAGGGAATGTGAAGATCTTCCTTCAGAGATCGAATACATGAAAGCTCCTCCTGAATTAGGAATTACTTAGTAGATGACGAACAATAGAATAACTGACGAACCTCAGTTGGTTGGAAATCGTATCGCTCAGTCTTATTTATCTTAGAAGGAAGATACATTTTCTATAAAAATATAATTCATTAATTGCTAATCGGATATGTACCGTACCTCACTCCTCGTACTAACGAGAGAGTCGGTACTCTTGAGTATAGCTAGCCATTCCTCATCGTAAGAGAGAGAAAGATCTGCATTCTCATCAACCCACAGATCAAGAGACTGAAAGGGAAGAGAGATTGAATGGAGAGAGAGGAGGAGGGAGTACCTGTAGGAAGTGTCTGCCAGGCAATGGTTTATCGAGGGAGAGGAATCGAGTTACTCTGTCCTCCTCTTCCCCATCCTTCTTCTGATGTTCCACTAGAGCAGGGAATCCAATGTGCATATGAGCTGAGAACCAATACTGAGGACGAAGTTTCTATAATGATCCAATGAATGAGAACGAAGAGTGGCATCATAATTAATTGAATACAATGTATATTTTCATCCTCACCATCAATATTTCTCTCGCTCCTGGATTTCCCATCGTTCCCGAATTGATATCACTAGTGAAGTGTTTCTTCTTCCTCAATAGCCAATCCTTATCTCCATAGTCCCATATTCCAGTTGGCCAATCGTGAGAGAGGAAGATATCCATTGAAGAAAGTTGCTTACATCTTTAATAAGAGATCACTTCAATTATGAATAGAGATATAGTGGAGTATTGAACTGAATGAACGTGCCTGAATACATCGAGTAAGCGTACATGGTAGGCAGAGACGACTGATCCCATGGGGAAAGGAGGACACTCAAATCGACCTGAGAAGAATGAATAAATATACTCTACCATGGGAGTAAGAGAGAAAGAGAGGGGGATATTACCCTTATAATAATCTCCACTCTTGTATATTCCACTCAATCCTCCTATTCTCAATCCACCGTATCTGACTACATTTGAGTGTCCCATATAATAGATATTAGGAGCGACCTAAAGAGATGCGATTGAGAGAGATCAAAGATCACTTCACTCACCCATCCTCCATTGGGCAATTCACACATGTACCCACTTGCTTCGTGATTTCCTCCAATGAAAATAGTGAGAACGGGGGCTTTCTGAGAGGAAAAATTATTATTTCCTCATATGACATAGATTCATTACCTTAGCTTGAGAGTAATACTGATAGAATGTCTCAAGACTACGGTACTTCTCTGGGACATGCATGTGATGGAGATCACCGTAGTTACGAGTTGCCTTAATTTTCTATACAATCACTTCTTGAATTTCTCGACTGACTTGGAAGTCTCCACAACAGAGCAGCAGATCGAACTTCCCCTTTCCATCCTTCTCCAATTGCTCCATTGTTCGATACACCTAAACGGATACAGTAATACTCCTTCTTCTACTGTATTGATGACCTTATCGATTTCTCCATGAACACATCCAGCCACAGCCACCCTGATCTTTCTCTTTCCCTCTTTCCCTTCTTCCTCTTTCACTTCTATCTTCACTCTTTCATTCCCATCTTCTCCCTTCACACCCTCTTCATTTACTTCTTCTTCTTCTTCCTTCACAAAGAATTCATCATCGCTCTCACCACACATTCTGAATGAAATTAAGTAATTTAATATAACAATTTGGAAAATGGTATTTAGACTGAGATCAAACAGTTAACTGGCTAACTAAAAACAAATAATAAAACTAATAATAAATATTTTATTATACTATTTGTAATACAAGTTTTAGAAGTGTGTAAAACAAGAGATACAATTGTAAAAAAAGACCTGAAAGTTTTCAACAAACAAGAATACGAGCATTAATATAACTTCGTCTCTGTTGATACGAAAATAATTCTAGTTGGTTCGAAATCATTTTCGAAATTTTCGAAAATTGAAAAGCCAAATTTTATGAACGACGCTTATTACATAATCAACGAGGTAATTATTCTGCCTTATTTCACCCAATAATCAACTTTTTGCAGTTCAACTAGAGGGGATAATTGGGAAGAGAAGGCTTTGAGTTGTTTGGCGATTGGATGGTAGTCGACTGCATCATTGATAGTCACACTCAATTCGATGAGATACGAATCAGATATCTTCTCGAGATTCTCTACTTCATATTTCCCTGGTTGTTTCGTCCTCTTCAGACTACTGACTACGATCTGGAATGAGATTAAATGGGTGATCACTTTCAATTTCATTTCCTTCTACCTTAATGGCTCCACAAGTCCACACCTTCCCCTTTGCCATGTACTCGTAGTCCAATCGAAGACCTCAATCCATTCCATTCATTCCTAATCAATAATCCAGTGACCTACCGAGTGTCTTCACGAATTCCATCATATTCTGAGAGTGGGCCACACTATCAATCACTTTCCTTACCACGACGGGACAATTCGGATCGGGTTCGGGACGACCGACGTATCTCAAGTATCCCAATCTTCCAATAATCCTTTATCATCAGTCTACCTGAATCTCCATTGATTGCTTGACGTTGTCTCAGTGTGGAATTTGCGACGTAATCTGCAATTTATTCATCTCTTCCGCAAAGATAATAATGTTCGTACTCGATTCAAGACCAAACACGTGTATTTCTTTTGTGTTTCCTATCAGTTTCTGTCGTCTATTGTCATGCAATAATCATATCACCACAGAAACTACACACCCTTCTATTACATTCAACCCGATAGACGTCATCCCCCTCAGTTCAATCAAATTCCTCGTTCACCTGAGTGTGACATCAGGAGTAGCACTTGTTTTGAGAGAGAAGCTCATTTCATGTTCATGGAATGGAGTGCATCCTGGATCACAGATTCCAGCCAGTCGATTCTCCAGATCAATAAGATTCTTCTCGTAGATTGATCCCCATAGGATACACTCTTTACGCTACAATCGAAGCATTCTTCAAGATCAACACTCAAGTTAGAGTGAACCTGGTAAATCTGGGCGAGATATTCATCACTCGCGTCTCCTTTCTCTTCGTCAGACATTCTATAAGTTCCTATTCATCTTCTCCCCTCCCCCCTTTCCATGTGGTATTAATTCCGAAACAAACGGCATTCACTCCTTTGCCAATATTGTTGAGGTAATAGCTTTATTACTACAAGTAGAGTCATAACAGAAGTGAATCTATCGTAAAAGCATTTGTTTGGCAATAGCTTACATACACGGGGAAACAACTGTCGTCTAAAAGGAAAAATCAATCAGGGGTCGGTCTACCGTACTCGTGGACCCGATCGATTGGCTACCGTACACTTATTTGTACTCGGCGATGAACTTCTCGTGGAAGGACTTGAATCTCGTGAGCATGTCACGCATCAATTCAGGCTGGGGAAGAATCGTCGTTCTGCAATTATATTGAATTCGTTTATAAGAAGACAGTGGACAACTCAAGATGAGAGATTCATTGAATATGGAGGATGGCGATACCTGAAGTGATAAGTGCCTGGCTTCTGGCAGAATCCACTTCCAGGGACAATGCAGACTCCCGTGGACTCGAGCAATTTCATCGCATAGAAGAAATCGGGCTCCTTAGTATGAATAATTTAGATAAATGAACTTATAATAGCCCTTATTATTCATATTCTCAACAATTAAAAATGGATATGGGACAGACCTGGTTGAGTGCCTTGGCAGCTTTGATTGCCTTCTCAGGCAGATGAATCTGGGGGAAGGCGTACATCGCACCCTTCAATTGACCGTTCTTTCTTCCTTCCCCCCACTGATCACAGTACCTGGACGGGATTGCAAGTGATTCCCTCGATGGATCCATACGCCTGTTCCACCAGCACAGCTCTCTCCTTGAGGGAAGCGAGAACAGCATCCTTCTCCTTCTTCCACTGGACATAAGAGGGCTCTCCCTCCTTAGGACCATTCACCACTGTGTCGATCACTGCCTACAATTATATCAAATAACGGAACATAGAAACAATTAATCTGCAGACCTGTCCGAGTACGGTAGAGCACAGCTTGGCTGAGATCATCTTTTTGAACATCACAAACACCTGAAAAATCCCATAACTGAATTCACTTCCTCTTCCAGGTATCATCTAATTCGTTCTACCGTGAATAACCTCCCAATTGTTGAAACTAGTTCCATTCTCATGAAATACTATGCACATGTCACATGTCTCCAATCATTCTCATGAACCACTGCCAATAGAGTGAAATATCCCACATCAGGGTCTAGATTAGCGAATTCGACGTATCCTCCTCTCAATCCGCACTCTCCCATGTATCCCTTCGAGACGGAGTGGAACGATGCCAATTCCATCCTAAAACCACGCAAATTACACACTTCCATTCAAATTGATAATAACTGATAGAACAGATTTCACCACAAAAAATTGTTTAAACGGTACTTGTCATAGGGCGCTCCCATGCTCATGAGGACCTTCTTGAATGAATGGAACTGAGATCCCTCTGCATACACATTGTCTTGATACACCTTAACAAGGATATAAATTAGATTTAATCTCACACGATAGAAGTGGTAAGAGAAAACACTAAATAACTTTGATACCTCATCAGCCATAATGAAGAGATTGTGTTTCTTGGCGAATTTGATGATCATCTCGATGTTCTCACGAGGAAGAACCTCCAATCACACCCATTACACAATCACATTGGGCAACACAACAATTATGGATATGATCATATAAATATATATATATATAATGCTCATTAAGACACATAATTATTCATTATAAAATGGTACCTGTCCCGTGGGATTTCCAGGGTTGATAATGACGATGACCTTAGTGTCGAACTCCTTGAGACTCTCGTTATAAGATCTCTCCAGTTCGGCCTCATCCAATCCCCATTTATTCTCCTCGTTCAGGAAATATCCAACCTACAATTCAGTCTTCATCACTCATCATTTACTCATTGACGAGCATACTATTCAGATAGAGTACCTGTCCTAGTCCGAACTCTTCGATGGTTGCCGAGTAGAGGGGATACTGAGGAATGGGCACCATGAATCCCACCTTCCGTCCACCAGTACGATTGATGAACAGCTTCATTACGTTTCTTAAGTACAACTGTTACAATGACGTATTACTCTCAGGGATACCTGATGGATTCGGATGCCCCTCCAGATAGAATTATATTCTCAGGATCGACGGAAGCTCCGCCATCGCGTCTCTGCAAGTATAACAGTGAATACGACTATTCGAACTAGAAGATGGAAAGTGATGGGAAATATACCTGGATGAACTCAGCAACGTGCTTTCTGATAACATCGACTCCCGTCGACTGAGAATAGGCACCCACAGACTTGCCTCCGCACCCTCCCAGAATAGTCTCAGCACGATTCTTGACGTCGGAAGGGAGATCAGGGGAAGAGAGAAGAGCGGGATTGGCAACTGCACCAAGAACCTGCAGTGATAACAATCCTTATCTGCAGCCCTTAGACAACTTGCGATTAATGCCGATAAATGGAAAATAATGGAATAATACCTGTCGAATAAAAGTGATTGGTTTCTGTCCCATCGCATGGGCATCTCCAATATTGGCCTTGATGACTGATTTGAATGGCTTCGAAGCTCCATGGGCCAGTTCCTTCTCGAGTTCCACAGCTCTTAACCTTTAGTATTCGAACTCATGTCAAGAAAATTTGTAACCTGATCACAATGGGCCCGCGAACGGCGTATTCCATGGTCTTCACCTGGGGATTAAGCGAACCCATATTCATGATCTGCAATATCAAATTGCCCTTGCTAATTCCCGTTTCTGCTTTTGATCTCATAGGTTTACATCTTCAATTGACAAAGCTGCGAGATATTTCTCTCGCCGCTTCAAGTAAACAAAGGTAGATACTACGAAGTAAAATCGATATAATCAGACCTTCTGGTTAGCCGATGCCATTCTTCTTGCACTGAAGTTGAACACTGAACGAATGGAGTTAACCCCGCCCCGGCTCGATTGCATCCCCTTCAAAATAAGCCTCTTGCGTGTTAGAGAGAAAAAGAAAGAGAGTAAGAGAGACGCGGCAGAAGGAGAGGAACGGGACAAGTGGCACGACGAGAGAACATAGAAATCACGTAAAGAGCAGAGGGTCGAGGGTACTCGTGATGCCTTGATTGGCACTGAACCACACAAGAGAAGAAAATCGAAGCAAACAAACAAAACTCGCAACTGAATGGTTTTTGAGCAAGGATACCGTAGTCTAGTTTTCTGTGGTGTGCACACACTACTAGACATTTACACGCAACATTTTTTCGAAATTCGAAAAATTTAAATTCAGGAAGCTTTTCCATTATCGACTTTCGCCATATCGTTTTTTCTCTAGGGTCTCATACAGATCAATGTATTTCATGTATTTTTTCAAATCACGAATCAATTGCACTTAATTGCGAATAACGGTAAAATGTTTTTTCGTGAGCTTAACGTTTCATCTTCACGTGCTTAACTGTTTTGTGAATATTATTCTTTTTAGATGTCGACAATCGATGTATCTGAAATTCTTCGAGCTTCTCGTGACGGGGTGGGTCTTTTTCATTACCATGTTCTAATATTTTGTGTAACCTGTAGTTTGATTCAGCCACCAGTGAAGCGGTTTCGTCAAGAGGACGTTCCCACCAGCGCCATCGATGCTCCTGTCGATGCAGCTTCCATGCTAGCTGCGCTAGAAGGAAGTCAAGAGGAAATTCAGCAAATTGATGAAGGACTTCTCAAGAAACTCACATCCCAGGTTTTTATTTTTTGCTGTTATATGTGCGAATCATTGTTTTAGTTGGAAAAAAGATGGCTGAGGAATCGTGAGATGCGAGTGAAGCATGGTGATGACCCTCAGAAGTTCATGGACAGTGAACTAGAGTTGAACACTGCAATTCAAGAGCTACATTGTCTTCCTGCAGAGCCAGATCTATTCGATCTATTCATTCAACTCAAAGGTATCGTTATATCTCGGTTTTTGTTTCTTTAAATGTTTGTTTCAGGCCCCAATCTCCTGGTGGGTCTTCTCTCCCACGAGAACAGTGATATTGTGGGAGCTGCTCTCAATCTCATCAAGGTATTTATTTGTAACCGATCGTGCTTTATTCGATATGGTTAGTGCACGGCGTTGCTAACTTTTCTTATGCACACTTTGACTTTCACTTGCGGTTTCCTCCCTTCTTGGGTATCACAGGTCGAAGTATCTGAATGAGTGTAATCTCAGACAGTTCCCCCTTCTATCTTCTCCTCACCACAAACGAGCAAACGAGATTCTCGTCCACATTCATAATGGCCGCCGCATTGTCGAATTGCCCACAATAGTGAGGGGCCGAGAAGATTGTCACCAGTTTGCGATTGGCGAAGAACTCGTATCCATCTTGCACTACCTGTAGCATACTGTAGTGTGAGGGTGGTGTACTGTATTCAATGTGCCTGATGAGCTCGAGCGACCAGATCGATATCGAGTTCGGCACACGCATCAGCCACTACATTAGGACCGAAGATGTACGAGACTCCTCGAGTGTTGTTGTGCCAACCCTGTCCAGTTATCGATTAGTTGAGATACTGTATGAGTACGATACAGAGACGCTCGTGTCGGGATCCGCCCAGAGGAGATCAATGTGTAGAGAGGGATTAGGAGGATCACAAGGACGAGTGATGGCACGGAGCTGAATGGAAGAGGGGATAGGGGAAAATGAAGGAGAGAGGGACCTGGTCGAGACTCTTCAGTTTGGGAGAGAGACCTCCATGCATACACAGAATTCGATTGGCGATGAGACCAGCAAGAGGCATCATATTGAATACTTCCTGACATATTCATCCATCGAGAGACGGAGGAGGGGAGGGGAGGGGGGAGAAACCTGGAAGGCGTGCCACAGTCGTGCACTCTGGTATC
>LS532176.1:40831-51083 GCA_900490775.1 Pristionchus maxplancki | reverse complement strand
ATTTAAGTTTTCAATGCCATTTTTGACCTACTCAAATATGAAAGTTCATGTTGCGCATCTGGGAGGTGATAGATAAGGGGGATAGCTACCGAACAAGCATTCGGTCGACCGATTTCATTGCGAATTACGACTGTGCTCCCTCGTCTCGCTTTTTGGTGAAATCGTGTCTAGGGAAAGTGGGCGGAGCTTGCGGCCCCTATCCATAAGAACGCAGGTGGGGTGGCACAACTCCGCCAAAGTGGTCGCCCGGGGCTCAAATTTTGCCAGCATGACCCCTAGGGTCAATGTAAACTTCCATGTGAGTTTTGACCCAAAATCTCAATTTTTGACCTACCAATATCGATTTTTCAAACTTTTGATTTTGATATCATGTGATAGCTCATTCGAAAGAGCATCAAAAGTTATGTTATGATCTATGTTCTTGTCCGGATCCGACCCGTAGAATTCGAGAAATCAATCAAAACACGGATTTTTAGGCAATTTTCGGCAAACATTGACGTAGCTCACAATGTTGTTATCATTTGCTGCCCCTGAATTTTTGATATGTTTGGTGAAAAACATCATAGAATCCAAATTTGAACTAATCAGGGCGGATTTTCAGTGCGGAAGAATAGATATTGCTTCCCAAACGTGACATGTCCAAAAGTCGGAATTGGTTTCGGCCAGTATATCTCGATCGTTTGGGTGAAAACCAAACTTGTTTCAACGTTATACATAATAAGTGAAGTGGTTTAGCATTTCTGAGCAGTATTTACAGTTTTAGAAAATTTTTCCAAAAAAATTTATTTTTCAACCTTCAGATTTTCGATTTTTCAATTTTGCTAAAATTAACTGTTTTTCATCCCAAAAATGATTTATCTTGCATGGGCAGTTCGTTTGCAGTCATTTTGGCACCTATTTTGAAAGTTCTTAGTTTTCGACTTTTTGCATATTGAAATGGCCAGGGCAAAAAATCGAATTTATGTCAATCGAAGGAAATGCGCCAAAAAGGCGTTTTTTCAAGTCAAATGGCCCCCTATGTCTTTTCTAGCCTGAAAAACAGTTAATTTTAGCAAAAATGAAAAATCGAAAATCTGATGGTCGAAAAATATTTTTTTCGGAAAATTTTTCAAAGGCTGTAAAAACTGCTCAGAAATGCTAAACCACTTCACTTATTATGTATAGCGTTGAAAAAAGTTTGGTTTTCACCCAAACGATCGAGATATACTGCCCGAAACCAATTCCGACTTTTGAATAAGTCTCGTTTGGGAGGCAATATCTATTCTTCCGCACTGAAAATCCGCCCTGATTAGTTCAAATTTGGATTTTATGATATTTTTCACTAAACATATCAAAAATTCAGGGGCAGCAAATGATAACAACATTGTGAGCTACGTCAATGTTTGCCGAAAATTGCCTAAAAATCCGTGTTTTGATTGATTTCTCGAAAGTCGGATCCGGACAAAAACATAGCTTATACCATAACTTTTGATGCTATTTCGAATGAGCTATCACATGATATCAAAATCAAAAGTTTGAAAAATCGATATTGGTAGGTCAAAAATTGAGATTTTGGGTCAAAACTAATGTGGAAGTTTACATTGGCCCTAGGGGTTATGCTGCCAAAATATGAGCCCCAGGTGATCACTTTGGCGGAGTTGTGCCACTTCTCCACCCTTTCCCTGCGTTCTTACGGAGACGGCGTTTTAAGGTGGCTACAAACGGAAGCATTACAAAACGGCAACGACCAAATGTCAACGGCGCAAAATCTTATCCGGGCAAAATCACAGAGTTGACGCATCAGCAGTCGTGCATTCACAGATAGATGATCTTACGCGTCTTACTCAGCCATTGAGTTTCAGATTGGGGCGAATTTATGTGTAGATATCGTATCTATTCATCATTGCATTCTAAAATGCGCCTGAGCAAAATTTTAGTCTTTCAAAAAATCTTATTTTATTACTGTGGGACATTCGCCGATCACCATTGCATTTATGTACTTTGAATCGAAAGCCAATTTTTTATAGAACCCCAAAGTAGCTTCTGGAATTTTTTCACTTTCAAACGACCGGTTACGGTCAACGACTGTTTGATGTTGTGGTGTGTGCCGAGAGAGAATCTCTAACGCCCTCGAGATCACTGGGACAGAGGGATTGTCGCTATTGAATATATAGCGACAATGAGCATTGAATAAACTGTTTTAGTTAGTATAGATTTATTACAAGATGCAACTTTTTAGCCAATGCAACTTTTTTTAACGTAAACAATGTATAAAAAGAGATAGGGGTGAGACCAGTGGGCATGCCCATACCTGGATACAACTGGTGAGACTGCCATCATATGCCAAACATACAATACTCTGAGATAGAATAGGAAACTGTGTTGGGTATTCATAATGAAAAAATTTATGAGAAATATGGGGAATAATGACAGTCTGGTATTATTGGTTTGTAAAAGAACTGTTAATCAGCTCGAGAACTTAGAAAAAATAATGAGTAAAAAAGGCAGATAAAATTACGAATAAGTCAAAGGTGAACACTAAAATAATTTGCACGAAGACTGAATCCTATTATACAAGTTGGTGGAGCAAAACAGATGAGAGACAGTGGACAAGGATGTGCGAGACGCATCACACAGTCGCATTGGGGACTTAGAAAGATGGAAATAGTTTGACCAGAGTAAAAATAAATGATGATTTAGAAAATAATGAATATTCAAGAATAGAAAGAAATTACTGTATGAAGTTTACTGTACTGAACTCAACCTTAAATACTAAATAATCGTGTTCGCACAAAATATCTGATTGAAAATATTCGTAACCATAAGAAGAAGAATGAATGAATCACGATGGAGTTAGAACATCGGATTACTGAATGCGATAAGGGATGACTGATACTGTCTAACTATTTGGGGGAGTGGCATAACGTAACAGTTTGATAATCTCTCTGTTCGAGTCTCTGGGGATGCTGTAACAATAATTTGCAGTTCATAATCAGAACAAGGATGAAAATGCAGGAGAAGCTAATTGTAAGTGAGACCGGTATGGCCCACAAAAAAGATACTCTATCAGAAGTGTGCACAATAAAATACCAGTCAACAACAAAGATACGGACCTGCGCCACTACAGTAGCGCCGGAAAGTATTCGGTCACTTTGTTTTTTCGATTCAACTTTTGAACCAGAATAGGTATTGAGCTAATTTTTGGAGTGGGAATAGGCAATCCATCTGGGAATACAGCCGTGATATAGCGGTGAATTGAAAATTTCTGGTTATTGCGTAGTGATGACGTAATCAAACACCACTATTTCGAAAAAAATTCTACTGCTATGGAGAATGTTGCATTGCTTACAAAAACTTCTGAAGTTGAAGATCTTTGTATTGACTATTCTCAAAAAATTTCAAGTTGCTGCGATTTTTGCGGCTGCTGCAGCCCCGCTGCAAATTAGAGTTTGCGCATCGTGCGCGTCTCCGGAATGCGATTCTTGCAGACCGGACAGATAACGCAAAATTACCAAAAGTTCGGAATCTATTCTAGGATGGTTTTGAGACGTGCCTGCACAAAAGAAATGGACTATTAAAAAAATCTCCTTCGGAATGGTAATCCTGCAAACTTAACTCATGTGAAAAAGTGACTTTTTTGCACCTGAAAATTAAAAGTCGGCCGATCAACACCAAACTTTCAGGATCTGTTGGGGTCACCGTAAGGATCATTTTGACGCTTTGTAAGAGTCTCTAGCACTCCTGACCGCTGAGATAAGAGTTTGCAGCCCATAATTTGCAGCGGGGCTGCAGCAGCCGAAAAAAATCGCAGCAACTTGAAATTTTTTTTGAGAGTAGTCAATACAAAGATCTTCAACTTCAGAAGTTTTTGTGAGCAATGCAACATTCTCCATAGCAGTAGAATTTTTCGAAAAAGTGGTGTTTGATTACGTCATCACTACGCAATAACCAACAATTATATCTGTATTCCCAGATGGATTACCTATTCCCACTCCAAAAATTAGCTCAATACCTATTCTGGTTCAAAAGTTGCATCGAAAAAACAAAGTGACCGAATACTTTCCGGCGCTACTGTATGTAGATGAAAAGGAAGTATGAGAGGCGCTTACGAATTAATGAATTAATGAATTTACGAATTATTCATGAGTTGATGATATCGTCATATTGTGAGAACAGATCGTCAAAGTTCGAGTCCATCGGAGTGCCACCACTTCCTGGCGCCGCGCCACCTGGCGGCCCGCCGCCGTACGAAGGACCGGGCGCGCCACCTCCTCCGCCCTGTTGCGTCTGTGCCAGGTACCACTGACGCACTGTGGACTCCTGCAAAAGAGCAAAGATTAAATTATGTGAAAATTTCTTTGCTTTTAAGATTGTCTAGAAGGAAGAGATTGTATTATCGCTGCTTACCCAAGTGTCAAGAAAATCCGTGATAGTCCTTAGTCCGGGCCTTGCCAGTCGGTCATAAACCGATGACTGCAGGTCATCGTACATGTATGTCGCTGCAATCGATCATTTATGTTCAAACTGTAAACGTATTTTTTCTGTTTTAAAAAGATTAAAAACACAAAAAAACGCCTTTCACTAACCGATGTCGATCTCCTCTCGGTCGACAGTGACCTGTCCCTGCGGGTACATGTTCGGCACGAGCAAACGCAGCGGCGGGATCTGATGCGTCTCTGGAAAAACACATTGAAAAATGTCCATGTGTAAGAATCGAAACGGAATCACTAACTTAGTTTGCACTTGAGCACGACATGGCTGGCGATTTTCCGCTCCGCCAGCGGCTCGACCTCGAAGCGGTCGGCGATGGCGTGACACTCGCGCATGGCTGCTTCCGCCAGACGCGGTTTGGCACCGGCGGCGCCCGCGCCCTGTGCACCACCCTCCAGCGGCGTCGGCAGGATGTCATCCATGCTGTACATGTCGTCCAGACCTCCGCCGGCGACACCTGGCTGGCCAGGCGCCAGCATGCCGCCGGGGCCTCCGGGTGCTCCCATATGCATGCCGGGCGGACCGCCACCCATCGTGTGGTGGCCAGGCATGGGACGCATGTGCGCCGACGGGTAAGGCCGCGACATCTCCGCCGTGTCCGCGCCTCTGCAAACAAGCGAGATTGGGCATTATTATGAAAAGTGAACACCGAATATGTCAGAATACAGTAACCACAGTGCCCTCAAACCACAGTAGTCTACCTGTAGGGTGCATGGGCGTGCATGGGGCCGCCGCCGACGTGCTGCTGCTGGGGCGGCATGATGAGGTGGTGCGGCTGCGGGCCTGTATACTCATGTATTTATACATTTAAAAATTGGGGGCATGACAACTGGGCAACGACATTTGGGCAACGATTTTGCGCAAATCAACATAATTCGCTTCATGGTTGCATCTAAAAGATGTGAGATAGCTCATTCGACGGCAAATCTCAAGAGCAATCGATTGAGCTAGGTCAAAGATCACAAAAACGTGTTTAAACGCGTTTGCACACAAATTTCAAAATAAAGTTAGAGACCTGAAACCGGGTGGGTTGCGTAGCTACTATTTGACACACTCAGCGGAAATTTTTTTGAGTGATTTCGCCAAGTTTGACGAGAGTTATGGCCCGTTGCCCAAATGTCGTTGCCCATTTGTCATGCCCCCTAAAAATTAGTATCACGAAATCCGGGTATACACTCACCAGTTCCGGCTCCGGGTCCAGACATGCCCATCTGAGGATGCATGCCCCAGCCTCCCATCTGGAAGAAAGAGATATCATCACTAGGCTCGCAGTTGAAAGAATAATTCCATCTGTTATTGCATCATCACTATGAAGCATAGACCATACAATCCCATCATCGCTCTACGCTCACCATGTGGTGCTGCTGTGGCTGCGGCTGCATGCCGTAGGGATGTGGCATACCATATCCACCCATGCCTGGAGGAGGGCCTTGACCTACAACGATCACGTAATTGATGCATTTCACCGTGAAATTTTCACAACGTATAGAAATAAACGGACTACTGCATAATAATAGTAACTCAATGAGCCGAGCACAAAGAAGGTCATTCACCACCAAAACCAATAAATTACATAGAATGGGGACTAAATGTTGCACAAAGCAGGCTCGATCGCGAGAAATGGCGTGTTGCATGCACAAGTAAATATCACAAATTCACGCCATTTCTAGTCACATCTATATCTCTCCTTGATTCATTGCCACAACAATTTTATATACACAAATTTATCATGAATCGAGGAGAGGGCTTAGACAACCTTTGCATGTATATTTTAATGATCAAGGATGACTCTTACGATATATATGTATATAAATTTAAACCAGAAGAGTCATACTTGGAACACCGATTACCTTGGTCAAGCATCATGCTGGCAGAGAGCGCTTCCGACATTGGTCCGCCTCCACTCGGTGGGCCGCCCATGCCACCAGCGCCTAGAAGAGAGAGACCACCATGCGACGACTACCGTATACCAATCACCACCGAACAATCTACCCTGGACCCTCATCTGCTCATCTGCAGCAGCTGGCTTGGAAAATTAGCTTCCCACAGTGAGCCATGGTCTCAATCTCTTCAGCCCACCTGCTATCTCCAAGACCAGAAAACGAGAGATATGATGTGAAATGGAGAGATCGATTACATTGCTCTTCACAGTACGTTACAGAAAGAGAAAGCTTGCGATAGCACAATAGCAAATTGCGTCAGCCGGTTGTGCAAACAAATCTCACATGCGATATAATTGTAACTTAGGTGCTAACGAGAACAGGAATGAGGCACAAGATAGCCACGAAATGTATTGAATAAACATTATCGACAGTGTAATGAGATAATTCTTATCAAGCTCACCTCCTGCTCCGTGGGCGCCGTGCATGTTCGCGGGCGAGTGTGCCTTCAATTAATTCATATGCTCAGAAATATGTAACTAAAAACATTCAAATTGCCCGTTACCTAGAGAAGCCTAACAAGGGAACCCCATAAGTGGTCCGATCTCTCGAAACAATCTGTTGTCACAAATTGAAAGGAACCCTACTGGGGAGTCCAAAACAGCTTTGAACTGATTGGGGATAGGTTTCCTAAGGACCGAAAATCGATTTTGAAAATACGGCTATTTTGTGTGGTAAAATCCAAATCGCCGGGCGCATGCTAATGCACGAGATAGAGAGCGTCTCAAACATGTCTCCCTTGGCGCAGCAGGTAAGGCGCCAGCTTTGCGTTTTGAAGGTTGCTGGTTCGAATCCTTTTGCTCGAGCAATGTTTTGCTGCATTTTTGCGAGCATTGCCTGCCTATTCCCATGTTAGTTCCCCTCCAATATTGATGGTTTACAGTATTAGATGTTGCAAAGTTTCACATCATCGAAAAATATTCTTCTCCATTCTCTTGTTTGACCGTCAGAATCAGAGGAAAACATCATAGAAATAGGGAGCAAAAACAAAAGAAATGGTTGGAAAAATACAGCAAAACATTGCTCGACCAAAAGGATTCGAACCAGCAACCTTCAAAAAGCAAGGCTGGCGCCTTACCTGCTGCGCCGAGGGAGACATGTTTGTGACGCTCTCTATCTCGTGCATTAGCATGCGCTCGGGGATTTGGATTTTCCCACACAAAACAGCCGTATTTTCAAAATCGATTTTCGGTCCTTAGGAAACCTATCCCCAATCAGTTCAAAGCTGTTTTGAACTCCCCAGTGGGGTCCCTTTCAACTTGTGACAACAGATTGTTTCGAGAGATCGGACCACTTATGGGGTTCCCTTGTAAGCCTAATGCAGGTAACACCTACCCACGGGAAGTAAGGCGATGGGTTCGCGTGCACACTCCTCATACATAGAAAAGAAGGTGCCAAAGGGAAGTTGGGATCACAGAAAGACACACTGCATGTGTGCAGAGTGTAGTGCCAACAACAAGGGCCCGCCCCTTCCGTGCTCTAGTTTGTGCATGGAGTACCGTTGAAAACGAGCATAGTTTGTGCCCGAGGGAAACTAGAAAAGAGAGCGCGATTTGTCTTTTCAGTGCCACGATTGCTTTCTAGCTCTAGTCTGTGCTCCGAGGATCGTAGCCATCCAAACCACGAATCGCGCCTTCTTTGCCTCCTGATCGTTTCTAACTCCTATGATCATTGATTAACATTATGTTTGCAAGGTTGTGCAACTGCATGCACTTATAGCCGTGCTGACTTTCAATTGTCACCATGAATCGTTTCCATTGTAATCTTTTTCGTGTTTTAGCAACCAATTCGATTCTAACAATAAAATGCTCTCTCAAAAAAACTACCTACCCTTAACAACTCGTCACGGAACTTCTACTCACCAGGAAGTCGGCCTTGCGCAGGATCCACGTCTCCAAATTGCCGAGGTACTCGAGACTGACGGAACGACGTCCCTCAAGCACACCGATCATCGTCTCCAGTTTGCCTGCAAGCACTGTAATTAGCATAATAAACAAATATATACAATTAAATTCTCACCGGCCGCCTCCGCATTTCCATCGACGCGGCACTGTTGCGCCTTCGCTCTGCAATTCATTCATTCATTGATATTTATCATAAACTTCGAGCACATCAACGTCATCCATATTTTACTCAACAATATGTGCAGACTTGTAAGTCTTAATAATGGCGATCCTCGTTCTAAAGAGTTCAACGAAATTTGGCCCTTGATCTGCATGTTAATTTCAGTCCAATGTCTATTGTTTCCCTTGCGTACCGGAGGTTGTCACAGTGGGGTCGGAGGGCTCTCAGCTTATTGTTGTACATCATCTGATACTCTGGAGTGTTAGCAGCGGGGAGTCCTGCCGCACCTCCTCCTCCTCCTCCTCCCACTCCGCCCATATCGACAGGAGCGCCCGGACCCATGCCCATCGCGCCGTAGCCTATAAAGTTCATTATTCCTACATAGCACATTCCTATACAGGAAACTTCTGTACAGGTCACCGTATTCTACAATACTCACCATGCTGCTGCTGCGCTTGCATCTGCCCGTACGGATTCTGGGCATAGGGATTGTGCGGTGGGGGCGCTGCGCCTCCAGGCATTCCGCCGTAGTGCATCGGTGGCTGTTGTTGCTGTGGGGGCTGCGTGGGAGCAGCACGCATCTGAGCTGCAGCGGCCGCCGCTGCTGCCTTGCTCCTGGCTGCGGCTGCAGCAGCCTGCTGCTGCTGATGTTGTTGCTGCTGCATCTGATAGTGCTGCTGCTGCTGCTGCTGCTGATGCATCGCGTGCTGCGGGGGCGCACCATATGGGTTGAAGGGTTGCTGCATCTGCTGTGCGTTGCCCGTCGGTTGCATGCCGCCCATGGCATCGTCCATTCCTCCTGCGGCTCCCGCAGATGCCGAGATGGGACCACCGGCGCTTCCACCTCCACCCATCTGCGGAGGAGGCTGGCCGAGGGGCGGTGCCATGACTGAGGCGGCACTGGGACCTCCTCCTGCGGCTGCCGCAGCTGCCGCAGCACGAGCTGCAGCCTGGGTGGGCTGGGGATCGGGTGGGATGGCGGGTCGTCCGGCCGAGCCAGGTCCCGACTGTCCTCCACCAGCTGCTCCACCGGCTGGTGAGTGGAAGGGCGACGGCTGTAGTGCTGGAGGCACTGCAGCGCTCTTCGAGTTGCAGTTGATCGCGTTGATCACCTGCAACCAATCAATAATTGATACTCTTTAATTCTGCCAGTCACAAGAACCAAAAAAACATTTGTAACGGAGATCCGAACGGTAGTTGCTTCTGCATTCAGAAGCCGAAATGACAGAACAATGTGAATATTTGTCACCTTGGCGATCGTGCGCATATATTCATCCTTACTCATGCACTTCTGGAAGACGTACTCTTCCACCTGCAATCGATCATTCAAACTTGTGTCTAATTTTTGGTGACGATTGAGTGGTTTCTTTTTTTAAATCCGTGGAAAAAAAGAACAGAAAGACAATATTCATAGTTTTCATATTCTAAAAAAGACCTGTCGAGCATCCCCGGGAACGGGCAGATTCGGCGCATTCTGACGGTTGCGAGCCAGCTCCGGCTCCCTGCCAATTATTACATTTGTATTGGTGTGGGGGGACACCAACAGTGTGACAATATATGATATGAACACGGCAATTTGTTTAAAACGCGTTCTCTGTAAGAACGGGAGGGTAGTGGCACAACGCTTCAAAATTGTCGGATCGAGCTGAAAATCGTTGTGGGTAGTGCCTATGGGTCGGGTATGCTTCCATATAATTTTTAGGTCGATTGATCAACTTTTTGACCTACCAAAAAATTTCATCTTTCGACCTTGAGTGATACACCATTCGATAGAGCAT
>LS532176.1:28285-39736 GCA_900490775.1 Pristionchus maxplancki | reverse complement strand
GTGAAAACATATGAAAAGTGTATTTACGACGAATAAACGTCAATTTGAGCAAAAACTGCCTGGCAAAAGATTCATGTTGGGAGGCGGAATTGAACTCACGCCACCGATTGCGTGCTACTGTTTCGCGTATACGACTACATTGCGGACCGATTTTGATACTTTAAAAATATGGAATCGACGCAGAATTCCAAGGGGAATCTAAAAATCATAAGCACTATTTGCACAAATGGAATCTTCACGCCTTAAAAAATCAAAAACCTCCAAAAAATGCACATTTTCATGCATTTCTCATGCAAAATTAATCCGACGAGGACGAAAAGATAGCTTTAGACATAACTTTTGATGCTCTATCGAATGGTGTATCACTCAAGGTCGAAAGATGAAATTTTTTGGTAGGTCAAAAAGTTGATCAATCGATCTAAAAAATTATATGGAAGCATACCCGACCCATAGGCACTACCCACAACGATTTTCAGCTCGATCCGACAATTTTGAAGCATTGTGCCACTCCCTGTAGGTGACTGTCCCGCTGTTACAGAGAACGCGTTTTAATGATGATGTAGTAACAAGGAACTAACAGTCGGTTGATAACATGGTTGCGGAAAGACTGGCTCGGCCAGTCATCGCTGTCGGCCATGCTACGATCCCCTTGATTCACTGATACTGCAGCAGGTGCTGCAATGATCGCAGTGTGATACGGATACACTTCCACTCCCACCTCTCCCTTGCTCCTGACGCTGCTGCAAGTACTGCGACTTGGCTGCAGCGATCGATGCTGCGGTTGTGGCGAAAGTTGACGCGGCTAAGCCTTCAAGTAGAGTGACTCTCTCTCTACCTAATAATGTAGAAATCTATATCTATCTAATAAGGTATAAATTCCTTTCCGAATATTGTACAACCCGAAAAAATATGTCAACTACGATCCACGTCGCGATAAGATTAAATATATAATTTTTGATTGACTTCTTCGTCGTGTATTAGTCAATCAATAACAGTAAGTAATTATTGTCCAACCTCCTGCAAGCTCGTAGCCTTCGTCGGTTCCACTGGGTCCTCCGATCGGCTCGTGATACCTGCGATAGCAACATTGATAATCCCAAATATCCAATAAATAACAACACGAACGAAAGTTTCTTACAGAGTTTGTTTTCTCATAGCTCGAAACGGTGATCTCAAAATGCGTCTCACCACTTGTAGATGCCCTCGAGCGAGAGTTGGGAAGAGTGGGAGCTGTTGCTACTGGAAGCCCCGCCGCCTCCCCCTGCACAAGGAACGGTAAGGGTAAAACATACTCGATCCCATTGTGGTAATCGCTGCCCACCAGGCAACAATATTCGATAGTGTAACCAGCTACCGTAGGCCACAGATACCTGCAGCAAGGTGTTGCTGCGCGGTGGTGCGAGCGGCTGCTGAGTTCACTCCCGTCTGGCCAGAAGAAGCTGCGAGCAGTCCAGAGGCACGCGGTGGGGACGGTACGACCTGCAGTTAGCATGTGCATTAGCCGTTTTCATTCGACACGATAAATCCAATGTGTTTCCTCAAGTGTCAGAAATAAATCAATTGTGTAATGACAAACGAGATTTAACTCCTTTTAGTTAACCATGAAGCAATTACAATGCCGGCTTCTTGCTGCAAGCTTCCTCAACTCACCTCCTCCAACTCCGACTCGCCTCCAAACAACTCCAGCCCGGCGGTGGTCTTGTGACTACCGTACCCGCCTCCTACCGATATATATCGGTCGATCGATACCTTGCGCGGGCGATCGGGAGGGCGCTGTGAGGGTACAGGCGGTTCTTAGGTGATCCTCAGGCTTCGCTGCTGAGAAAGCGAGCGAATCGGGACACCTGAGATAATGAGAAGTAATATTTTGAAGAGAAAAACCAGAACAATTTGAGTAGCTCTGGAATCTTCGATAGATAGCGGACGGCAGTGCAAAAAATATCGATGGACTAGTGCGATAAGGAAGAAAATCTTAACGGCCAATCTATTAACTTCGAGGAAAAGGGAAAACTTGTTTCTGAATAACTTTATAATAAGTATCCTCTTTAAATTCTCACAGACAAACAACCGTATGGTAACTATCTACTGGACCTAGTATCGATTGAAATCTTATCAAGGAGTGAGCGCGCGACGTGGTGTGATTGATAATAAAGGATGGGATAGACACAATTTGACCGAAACGATATGATACGGTATCAAAGGAAAGATCCTCAGAATCGAACAATAGGGGAAATCTACCTACTTTCTGAACCTCCTGTCCCTTTCAATTCTCTTTGTGACCCTCTCGCTCGGCTCTTTTGAATAGATGCGGTGACACGCAATCCCGTTCAAGGCTACTCAATGCACTCAAATACATCTAGAAAAGATGAATGTAAAATAATTATTTTTAAAACAGAAGAAATTAAGTGATAGATCAGGAGAAAACGAAATCACAATTCTAGATACCCATATCATCAAAAGGGTGCACGCGCCATGGCTAAAATAGTTCCAAAAATGGAGAGGTCGGCAGGTGATGCGGAGTGGCCGCATGTGACTGCGAGAGGAGAAAGAAAGAGGCGATGGATAGACCTGTATCAGTAGGGGTGGAGGAGGGGCGAATGTGGGTACGGAGCGAATAACAGGGTAACTACAGTACTCGCGGACGCCACTAGCACTATTAACAACATGCGACGGGAGGCAGGATGGGACAGGCCAGAGGGTGAGGGACAGGACCAGGACAATACCACACGACAACAAAACATTTGGAGAGATAGCATCAGCTGGCGATATGACAACGCCTTGATCGATCAATAAATACGCTCGACGCTCAGTAGCTCGAAAAAGCTTTATACCTCTCAGACACGGCAGTTTACTCAATCGATACGACCGCAATATAAAATAGATTGATGCCGTAGTCAGGTGATCGAGACACAATCGAAATCAGCAGCAAAATAATCATTTAGTGATAACGATGGGGCGGAAGAGTTTTGTGGAGTGAAACTGATGCGAGAGGAAAGAAAGGGGGGATAGGAAAGAGAGGGGGGTGGAGGGAATAGGGAAGAGCAATACAAAACGAGAGCCAGCGCACTGATAACAGCATTGATAGCTCTGATAGAAACTGGGGAGATCGATAGACAACTCTCTCGCTCTGCCTACTCTGGGGAAGGGCAGGGGTTCGATACAATGCTACGTTTAACAGATGAATTGATACAACCAATCAATAACTTATCGAGAAGTAGATTGTGAACGAGGATTAAACAAGAACGGCTACCGAAATACAACGATGGACGGGCCTAGATACAAAGATCAAAGATTAGAGTCCCTTGAGGAATACAGTTTCGTCCTGTCGCTTCTTAGGCACGAACATCCCCGGCTTCGCTTGCGCGTCTGGATGATTCGCGAGCTCTGCAATTGTTTTCGTAATTATTGCCTATTTCACATATTTCTAAACCTACATGTTCCGGCATGTGAGGCCTTGGAAACATTTGAATGGCAGCAGAACACTATTCATGATTCAAGGGGAAGGAAAGAAGAAATCAGCTCGAAAGATCGAAGTAACCGCGCGTTTCTCAAGCATCAACAAAACATAAGAGGGAAAACAGGGACACAGAAGGTTTGGCACTCCTCACTCATCGTCAGCATGAAGTTTTACCAGTGAGAATTAGCGAAAACTTCCAATTTAAAACATTTAGTGATGTTCTTTCCTCTTGCGATTCCTCTACCCTCTCCGATGCAAAGATTACTCGAAATTTCCAAAAACAGGCAACTGGAAACTAATAAACTCTTCACATTACCCTATATACGAGCAATTTTTTTCTGGAAAATGCCTCACTTCATTCCGAATCTTTTTTATCAATTTTTCCTGTAAACATGGAGACGATAGTGAAGCAACCCTTTCTCAAATGTCAGCCATTTTTTTGGCATTTACGGGTGAATCAGTTTGGAGCGCCAAATTGCTCGCCCCTTTTGCTCTTCGGAACAAAGAGAGCGAGAGATGCAGTGTAATAAAAAAAGATGAAATTGCATCTATCGTACATCTACGCCAAATAGTTATATGCTTAAACCCGTTATTTTTTTGTGAAATAACATAAATATTATTAAATTAAATACGAAAATAGCATCGCTGTATCATCTCGATTCTTTTCAGATAATGTTAGAGCCAATTGAAGCAAGAAAATAACTTCATTTAATCAAGTTAATAAAGATAACGTACCGGGAGGACAGGTGCTCACTGGTGATTCCATGAGCACCGTCTTCAGATCGAAGAAGACATCCTTGTCTTCAGGTGTTACGAACGTCACTGCCCGACCATTCTTGCCAGCACGACCTGTAATTAAATAAAATTAATTATAAAAATAAGAATAAAAGTTAATTTAATTGAATAAAGCGCACGCCGACGAGTGATCGAATAAAATGCAAGGAAAAGGTTTAACTAGTATAACAGGACTAAATGAACGCTACCCTTATTTTCTTCTCATAGTAATGGGGGGGGGGGGTGGAATGGAGAGAGAGAAGAGAAGAAAGTGAAGGGGAGAGAAATGGGTGGAAAAGGCGGCAGAAAGGACAGACTGCCAGCGGTTGCTATGCGAAGGGTGCCTCTAATGCGCGCATAAGAGCGAGCGAGCAAACCAAAAGAAATACCTTTCTCGAGATTCCGAGAGACATATATAAATATACACTACCCCGATTTTGACTGTGTCAATGAAGAAATACGGAACCGACACGTCAATGGAGGATTATCCATAACGGCGTATTTGAGAAGATACGCAAATCATGGAGGAAATCCTACAACGCGAAGACTCGTAATCCCTTCAGCTCGGAAATCTCGCATAAACTTCCCACCCGCGCTCTGTACATGTGCAGGAATCTCTCTCATATTCGTACCACAGAGACGAAATAGTGAAGCCATTTGCCATTTCAAACTTGCTATAAGTGTTCAATAAGCGGATAGATGTGTACCCAATTTCTATACGTATCGATAAACAAACGCCACAATAAATAAGAAAGAAAATAGAGCTCATAAAAATTCCAAGTCCCATATCGATTTGTATCTCCCCCCCCCCCCCCCCCTCTCCTATCGTCACGATCTGATACCATCTCTCGCTCTCTTCTTCTCCCTCCATAAAGACCCCGAATCTTCTTTCGATCTCACTTTTCAAGTACTCAACGATCAAGAGTGCAATTAATTACACAAATAGAAATAGGGGAAGGCAATTGTGAAAGTTACAGAAAAAAAGCGCATAAAATGAAGCAAAATTAACAATGAATTGCTGAGAAAGTATCTACTTTCAAAATCAGTTCGCACTCACAAAGAAAACTAGAGCCTGATCGATTTGTCTCTTCGTTCCCAATTCTCGTCAACTCTATCTCTTTCTCCCTCTCTAGTTCTCCACACTTTCATTCACAGTGTGTCGATCGAGATGGAAAGAGGAGAGTAGGAAAGGGGATGGAGAAGAGAAAGTTGGGGTTCATTTGGCCCCGACAGACGAGGGATCGGCCACATTCGAGAGGACGTAAGCTAGAAATACATGGTCTATGAAAGAATATAACACTCGAAGAGAGTGCAAGCGTACGAAGGCGTTACAATTAGAGAGAGAAAGAGAGAGAGCGGTAACATGACAGACATTTTGTGCAATCGATAATTCCATACAATTAATTGCCGTAACCTTTCAGTCATACATCGTAAATATATCATCGTATGAATTAATGACGCGATGTTAGATTTCGGCACTTCTGCCGTGGAGGGGGGCCCGTATATTACTTACACTTAGCACTATCACGACGTTTTAATGATATGGAAGGTATAATGAGGATAGTATGGGAATGACATTATATTAATCCATAATGTCCTATCACTATGATACCCACCTTATCCCCCTATCATTCCTTGTAACTTGTAAAAAAAAGCACAGGGGCACGCCTAGCGGCACAAGCGCCTACGTTTCTTATGAAGAAGAGAATGCGAAAGTTCTATATTTCGACTCACAACTGAAGTCAGTAGTGCATTTTAATTTGTAAATGAGCCGTTGGCAATGACTAACTTCAATTTCTGGGATCATTATTCTACGCCATCTGCAGTAGTCAACACTATCCACAGCCTAGACAACAATCAGAAACTATAATATAATTTCATTTACTGTTCATTCCAGATCAATCGAAAGAGAAAAAGTATAATCTATGAGGAAGTTAGCTCTAATGGCTACCACAGCTCGCAAGTCCGCCTCATGAAGTGAACGAGAAGGGGGAATTAGACAGATCTCGACAAAAATGTGCTAATCGAATCAGAGTAAAGAAAACCTCGTGATAGGCGCTGCCATATCTAATGAATTTATCGTGTGGAATCGTGCCCAGTGCTGATGATTGCTTTCAATCTATCGAGAAGGGTAAAGAATTCACCAACTACGAAACGAGATGACCAACAATTCACACCAACATTAACCCATATTCATTCAATATATTTGATGAACACCATACACTCTATAGCACCCGTTGACTACATCTATTAGATTCCACCTGCATAGCTCGTGTTTTACATTTCATCAATGTGAATTAATACCGTAATTACAATGAAATAGTAATGGATGATTAACAAGAGGGTAATTAAGGACTGGAAGTCATGGAATTCTCGCACATGAAAGGATGCCATGCAGCATCGAAATATTGTTAGCGACTTTAAATGCGATCATCGAGGCCTTATTAACAACGAATATCGCATTGTCTACGGAAATTTGTTTACCACCGCATTAAATCGACCACATCCCCGCCACCCAATCTGAGAAGAAACCTCACATCATCGATTTATTCCGCACATATTTGCTCACGATCTGTTGCCTCCTTGCATTGCTCGGAAAATCAAATCTTCGACAAACAGTTCTCAAACCCAATTAGATAGCAATTATTTTTGTGTCACTCTCTGGAAATACTGACAAGTATAGCAATTGGCATTTGTCATTAGTAGAATATGTCAGGCTAGTAAATGGCAGTGCTAACGAATGAGACACGATTCACAGAATTACATCTCATTGATCATCCAAATTAGAAATTACTTATAACGATTGGAGCACTCTTCATTCACTTTCCTAGTAAAGCGATCTATCAAGAAAGATCACAAACTGGCGCGCACGGAGCGCGGAAGGAGGAAAGAAGAGAATAGGGTACGCGCACTCTTCGCTCCTTCGCTGTATTTGCACAGCCCTGAGCAATGGAACAGTTAAGCGCGAGGTTTACAAACGTGTATCTCTCCGCGTAACGCACTCTATAATCACAATCTGCGTGCATCAGGAAAGGGGGGAAAATAATCACGAACAAAGTGAGACCTGTAGAAAACAAATTATGTATCCTAAGTTAATATTCAAACAAATTCGAGTGAACATCAGGGATTTATCAAAAAAAAATTCCAGATTCGTGCCCTAATTTGGCTTATCGCCCAAATATTTCATTTACAAGGAAATACCAAATTGAAAGAGGCATGCTGAGTGCACAAAGAGATAGCGATTCGTGTGAAAGAATACTAACGAAGGATAGGAAAGGGGTGAGAAAGAGAGGGAAAGACGAGAAGGGAGAGAGAGAGAATGAGGTGGGATACACGGGTGAGGGGTTGCTGTAGAGAGTATGTACCAAGAAAAAAATTATTTTTAAAAAAGTAATATATTATGCTGTGCAAGTTCTCATGCATTTCGAAGAGAAAAAAGCATATTTTTTTACAGCGTTCACAAAATTGCTCACACATATACAATTAAATTAATTAAAAAGGTAAAGCGTTCAGAACATTCAAGCCTAGAAAGTCGAGTCGAAAGTTTGAGGGCGCATCCTCGATGATTAAAGCGTTTTTGTTTGCAATATCCTGGAACCGAGGCGGCTATTTACAAAATTAATCTGCCACCTAGTGAGGGCTTAATTCCATTCCTGAAAGATGATCACCTTAACGCCGTCCATCCAACGCATGCTCAAGTGTCAGAGGATACTGGCAGTTGGCACTTGCGCTCTACTTCACCCTTTCTCCTCTCTATCTCTTCCTATTTACCCCTTCCAACTCCGCAAGTTCCCACACTGCTCTCGAACTCTACTCCATCTCTTATAGGTAGAAAGAGAATTCTCCCCGCCACATGTTGACCTCATCGCTTTCGAGGACAGCCCCCCCCCCCTATTATACTAACTACATGCACTATAACTATATCATAAGAAAGACATATTATCAGCGCCTATAACCATGTTAATTAAAGCATACTAAGAATACCAATAGTATTAGAACAAACATAATTTGAGCGTGAAAACGGTCCATGATTGAATCTAAATTGAAATACAACCACGACTAGAAGAACAACACAAATTCGCGCTCCGATTGCTCTACGCGAAAACATTGACGACGGGACGAGAAAGAAGAAAAATAGGAGGGGAAAGGGAAGAAGGAGGGGAAAGGACTCGAGATACCCAATGAAAAAAATAATAGCAAAAGGTTCAGAATATCGCTAAAATCTAAAAAGTCACCGAGATGGAAGTCAATAGCATACCGAAGTAAACTTATTTTTTTAGTTCATAAAATAGTATGTAATAATCAATGGTCGATTGCACTCATTATTTAAGTGTAGGCGGGATGAATAGACCGATGCCGATATGAAAGCCAACAATATTCTCGAATTCTTTCATGTCGGATACGAGAAAGAAGAAGGAAAAGAGGCGACACGCGCTTTCCGTCCATACTTCAGTGAGTGGTGAAAGAAAAGACGGCCGGGCAGAGGAGGGTGAGCCGAAGAAGAGAGAGTCCTTGGAAAATTGAGAGAGCTAGAGGGAGAGAGCAGATAGAGAGAGAGAGTCCTCGGAGACGATTGGAACAACAGAAAGCAACGTGGTACGATGAAAGGAGTTATAAGGGTAACTCACTAGGTTGTCATCTGATGGAAACTGCTAGTTTTTCTTTCCCGAACTCAAACAGAGATAATCGATCGAGGTTTTGAGAGTGGGCTATTGAGAAACAAACTAACAAGAGACAAATGACCGAGAACAGTATACACTCACAAACTAAAATTCTTTGAGTCGCAAATACCTCACCGAGGGAGGAAAAGATCGTCGGCAACCCCTCTACTTGCTTCCCAATACACAACGACTATTTTTGCACTCCTTCCTATTTTTGCACTCCTTCCATTCGAAAGAAGGATGCACTTCTCGTCTTCTATTTCGCTCAATTTTTGGCTGCTCGAGGATGAGAGAAAGGAGGATTTCCAAACGTACTACAACAAATACACTGTATATGTTTTCTAACCAGATTGTGCACAAACTCCTCTCCATCCTAACTCTAAATATCGGATGATGTGGAATAGTCAGGTGATAAAATTGTCAGAACCCCGAGTAAATTTATGCAAAAAGACTCGAAATTAGACAATATTTTCGGAAACCGGGTATGTTTTAGAATGCTAGATACCTATCCACGTTGACCGAACCCTCGAAAACCGGGTACATTTACGGATTCTTACATTTAGGTAGTTTACCACGACCTTTTCCTACTCTGATTCTACGTCAAAAAATGATCAATCAAAGTACGAGACAAAAGTAATGCAAATTTAACAAGAAACTGACCGGTTCTTCCAATTCTGTGGGTGTAGTCCTCGATCGATTTGGCCATGTCGTAGTTGAGCACCAGTGAAACGTCCTTGATATCAATTCCTGCATATTACTTTTAAGTAAAATATTAACCCCAGAAAAATGTTCACTCAAATATTAAACGATAATCAAAAATTCTTATTAAAAAATTTTGTTTACCTCTGCCGGCGACATCAGTCGCCACGAGGATATCTGCTGATCCGTCCTTGAGAGCCGAGAGCGCGTACTCACGAGCGTCCTGCAATGACAAGTGCAAATAGAAAATCAGGAAATTTCGTTGACAAAATACAAAAAACTGACCGCAAATATTCAAATATCAATGGTAAAATTGCAGAGAGGAAATAGATCTGAAGGCAGCAAAAAATCTTCTAACAATAAGAGGCAAATACAAGATTTCGAGACAAAAACTCCCACAATTGTTCTTACTACTTCACTCGAAACGAGATACATTTTACAAACAGCGTTTCATCCGCCAACAACAGACACCACAGTTTCTTTCCCAGAGCGGCAAGACTAGTCGTAAAGACCGGAATATTGACCAGTTTCTCTGAGTAATCTCCCCGATAGCTGTCAATACTTGCCTTACCATGTTAAATGAACCCACCGATATTTATCTTTTCTACTTTCTGATTTGAACCCGCGTTATTTCGTTGTGAACACGCATAAATATTATTAGTAACAAAACAGCTAGAACCTTGCCTTTACACAACCCACCCCTCCCCCCTCCCCGTCCATCCTCAACATAGAAGGAAAAGTCACGTGATAAAATCGTCAGAACCCCGGGTACGTTTATGCAAAAGTGTCGAAAATGGGTTACTTTTTTTTCGAAAATCGGGTATGTTTTTGAATGTTAGGTGACTTTCCACGTTTACCTAACCCTCGAAAACCGGGTACGTTTACGGATTTTAGGTAGTTTTCGACGACCTTTTCTTTCTCTGATACTCAATCCCGTACCTGTCCCTTTCCTCCGTGCAGCACAGTGGGGTTGAACCCGAGCTTGGAGAGTCCCTTCGCCAGCATGTCCGCACCCTGAAAGATAAAATTATCACAATTCAGGAAGTTTTCCTTCAAGCTAACAACAACTGTAAAAATCATCTGACCTTTACACATGTCCTACTCAAACTATTATGGAAATAGTAAAAATAATAATTACCTTCTTCTGGTTGACGAAAATAATGATGGGTGGCTCGAATGAGGACTCGAGCACCTCCACCAGCTTCTTTCGTTTCTTCTCCTCCGATAGCATGTATACTACCTGTTCGACCTGCAAAGGAGGTGCAATTACAAGCAGAGTTTTAAAAAAAAGGTACTCTCCAATGTGAGGTCTAACAAACTTATACCTTGTCATTTCCTAGTGAAAATGGTATCCGTTGTTGCTTTCGATGAAAAAAATGGTAAAAAAATAACTCATACTTCGATGTTTTTTACTCGATATCTTGCCCAACCTTATTGTTTTTTTTATATCTCCCTTTTACCCTTTTTAACTCTGATTACAAGTACGGAATAAGACGGGTAGGCGAATTAGCAATACATCTGTATTGAATCGAAAACCAGAATTATTATAATCCATTAACATCCATTCTCATCCTACCGTACCCTCTCAGTTGGCCTTCCGGCTGTTCCGATGTGCACGATAGCAGGCCGTCTTAGGTAGGCGCGCGCCAATCGTTCGATAGCCGACGACATCGTTGCCGTGAACATTACAGTCTGCAATTAAAAACGAAATGAATTCACCAATTCACCGTATTTGTGTAATCTATTACTATATTTTATATTCCTTTTTTATCTTTCTGGAAATCGCATTCATTATCGTGGAACAATAATAAAATACTTAGAACGAACATAAAAAACCTATCTTCTCGTACTTCTCCCCCC
>LS532176.1:8479-28185 GCA_900490775.1 Pristionchus maxplancki | reverse complement strand
ATTCACCTTCTGCACTTCCGGCTCGAAGCCCATGTCCAACATTCGATCGGCCTCGTCGAGAATCACGTACGTGCACTGTGTCAGCGAAAGATATCTGAATCATTTAAATATACCAGAAATACTATCATAGATTTAGGACGAACAATTACATTAGCGACGTTCAAAAGTAGCAAATCATACTTCTCCTTCTTTAGTTTCTTTTATACTTATACTTATACTTTATTCACCAACTCATTAATTAACGTGAATGGCGGGAAGTGGGACAACAGGTGGTGTTCGGGCTCGGGTGAGCTTTTGGGATGGGGTTGTGTGGCAGTCCGTGTTACAATTTAATGCGTGAGGTTTCAAGGAAAAGAGGGGGAGTTTTTCTAATTAATCTACGATAAAGGGATCAGGCGCTCGATTCTCCATTCGTGGATTCTCCATTCGTGCGCTCGCGACGGTCGGTCGACTCTCACCCCGCTCTCTTCCATCCCCAGTTTGGAGAATCCTCGTCCGTCAGCTTGGGCAACCCGACGAGTATCGCCCATTCAGTGCATCAAGAGGAGGACCAAGGACGGATTCCCATCGACTCAAGTGATCTACCGTCAAGAAAGGCCCCGTTGAAGAAGACTGCTTCGTGAGTTTATTCTAAACCACGCAAGTCAGGACTTCGGCGGCTGGATGGACTTCTTCAACACTCAAACGTAATCAATCGACTAAGAGCGACGGATATTTGCGATGACACATCTAAGAAGATCCCAACCCTTGACCCTCCGACACTTTGAGAACGAAGATCTCAATCCCCTCCCCAATGATGTCACCTCCTGCAGGCCCATTGCCTGATGTCAGGATAAATATGATCTCCAGAAAGGGATCAGGGCATGGTTACTACTGGGTTTGAAAGGGAATTCCAGAGCGTTAGCGATTGCGTAGCACAAGAGGATATAGAGGCTGGCATCAAATATAGAAGAGCAAGGCGCAGATTGTGAGAGGAGCGAAGACCACGAGTAAAGGAGAGATCGAGTATAAATTAGAGGTGTCAAGGCGAACATGTCCATGAATAGAGTTATAGCGACTTTCACTCAAATCGCTATCCTTTTTCCTTTTTTATCCAATTAAAATTCCCTTTACATTAATCCAATCCACTCTTCTCCCTCACTCCAATTACTCTGTCTAATCCCCCTCTTTACATTTCATTTCCATACCTCACTCTCCCTATATATAGGTCTCCTTTCCCGCCCTTCTTTAGAGCACCACTGAACCTCTCCTCGCCAACACCGTAAGGGAAGCGAGTACAACCAATCCTCGCCATCACCGTAAGGGAGCGAGCCCCACCTGTCTGAGCTGGGCTAAAGACCCATAAGGACCATCAACCCAAGGACGACTCACTGTCCACCCCCAATCAGTCCCCTCCTACCCGACCCACAGTATTGAGACAATAAAGAGTTATTGTAAAGACTCTCACTCGCAATACCACATCGTACCGTATAATATCCACCGTATTATCGTACACGTTTCCCCGAGCGTTCTCTAAGTGTATCCCTGCTCCCACTTGGTCTGGTTACTGTATCGTCGATACCTTAACCCCAGTTTGAGTATCGTGGGTCGCTAGAGTCCGCATAAGAGTCGTATAATAAGTACATGTCAGCCAAGGCGCGTCGGTATTCGAGAGTCTTTAGTTGGAAGCATTCGAGACGCTCAGTATAACGACGATAAGGCAAATGGGAACGCCATAGCACTCGCCTAGTAAACTCTCGCTGTACGGACTCTAGCTTATTTACAAGGCTATAGGGAGGATTCAAAGATCGAGGATTCAAGAAGGGGGCGCACATAAATTTTGTACGCTTTCAAAAGTACATCGGGGGAAGAAGTAAGGAAGGAACGGAGCAAGAGGTTGCACATGGATCTAGCTTTACGCGTAATTTGTTCGATGTGACGTTCAAAAATGCAGATTACCAGTGAAGAATACACAGAGGTCGCGAACTTCTTGTTTTGGTGAGATAGATTTTGACAAACATTAAGACACAAACACAAAATCACCTGTTCTCCAGCACATCGAGCAGGCGACCGGGAGTGGCGATAACAATCTAGGGGAAAATCTATTGAATATCATAATTAATCGATACCAAAAATTACAAAGCTGCCTATCAAAATGGTCCACAGTCTTCCCCTCTTTTCGTACCTCTACTCCCAATCGCAGTCGCATGCCCTGTTCCTCTCTGCTCGCTCCTCCGATCACAGACACAGTGCGAATCTTGAGCAATTCGCCGAACTTGTTCGTCTCCTCCTCGATCTGCTGAGCCAGTTCACTGAGAATTGTAAAAATAAAATTAAAATTAAAATGTACTTTTTTCATTAAAAATATTGACAAAGACACACCGAGTGGGCGCGAGAATGATAGCGTAAGGGCCTTGGTCCGCGTGCTCCTGCCGCTCAATCTTTGGCAGAGAAGTGATAAATGTCTGCAATTAGAATGATGCATTCATGAAAATAATCAAGCAACCTATCGTAAATACGATTCTCACCAGAAGCGGAATGAGGAAGGCTGCCGTTTTACCAGAACCCGTTTCGGCCACACCAATGATGTCCCTGCATTATGAAAATTTGTAAAGATCTCAGCACAATGCATCATTTTCAACCGACTAACTTTCAATTTAAATACTCCGAAAAAGTTCATCAGAAAACTACTGTCTATGAGTGAGTTTCTGACCCAGTGAAAAAAATTGCCTTGACCCTTGGCACTAAGCAGAAAATCGAATTTCTCCCAAATGTGTAGGTGAGTAGAACTCATCGAGTGTAGCTCAGCGCTAACTTATTTATTGATTTGAATCGTTCTCCGCCGAATGGCGCGAGTTTTAAAAACATACCGTAACCCAATCGACTTTGCTATTTCGCAATCATTTGAATCCATTCATATAACAATTAGTACACAGTAGCTCAGTGATTATGCACCCCAAGTTTCATCCCGTTTCGCTTAGAACTCAGCGAGAAAAAAATGAAAAATCGATTATTTTTGGAAAAAAATAGTGTCCATCTCGCGAGCCTATGAACGCTTAACCAATTTTATTTTATCAATTCGAAAACTTGGGGTGCATAATCACTAAGCTACTGTGTACTAATTGTTATATCAATGGATTCAAATGATTGCGAAATAGCAAAGTCGATTGGGTTACGGTAGGTTTTTAAAACTCGCGCCATTCGGCGGAGAGCGATTCAAATCAACAAATAAGTTGGCGCTGAACTATACTCGATGAGTACTACTCACCCACACATTTTGGAGAAATTCGATTTTCTGCCTAGTGCCAAGACATTTTCACTTGACTCAGATAGTCACTCCTATAACCTGTTCTGGAGGCCAATCGGGATTGCCTGTCGCTGGATCGGCGTCGGCTCGGTGTAACCGACCTGGAAAAACACATATTGTATAATATAAAATCGTAAAATCGTTTTATTTCTACCGTAATCAATCAAATTGTAATTCTACGCCGTACCTTGATGATCACAGACGACACCTCATCGTTGATGCCGGCCTCATTCCAGTTGCGGATCGGCTTGGGAATACGGCCTCCCTAAATTGCGCCTCGTTACTTTTGTACATGCCACTTAGTGACGTGGCATTCTGCAACAACAACAAATTCTGCATTCATCCTTTCTACTAACCTTGATACTGATGTTGAAGTCTTCTCTGAAGATTCTCCAATCTCGATCCGTCATCTCATCCAACTCCTTCATCTTCCAATGACGATCGTCATGTGCTTGTTTCGCCTGTTTCTTCTTCGCCTCCACTATTCTGAAGGAAATTGTGAAAATTAAAATAAATTATTCGATTTTTCGCTATAACGTGAAATAAAAATATTATCCGAAACAGTACGAAAAAGCATTCAAATTTTGCGTTAACCATGAAAGTGAGCCGACCACCAATTTATTTTGTCCATTCCCAACCCTGGTTCTACCTGTGCTCCTCCTGTTCCTTTTCCTCGATCGTCCTTCGCTCCTCCATCATTGTCGAGTAGAAGGACGACCGCTCCTAAAAAAGGATAAACGTTGATTGCTCACAAAAAAAAATTATTTTACGAATATATTTTAACTAAAAATATTAGTTACTAAAATCTCACCTTCTTTTGCTGATTCACATCCACTCCGGCGATGGATCCACGACCGAAGAATTGTACCTCGTGCTTCACCTTGTACAGCTGCAACATCAAATCATAGGAGAAACAAAAACAAATTTTCAAACAACGAATCTTGAAATCAGAGGTTGAATACCCATGTCATCAAAGCATTGAAAAGTGGTCCGCTTTTTTTTGAATTTGTAGTCACAACCCTCTAAACAGGGTGTGCTTTTCGAAAAAATTCCTCTCCTCTCTTTTCAAAAATGGTCTGCTTTTAAAAAAAATTTCCCTTCTCAACCTTCAAAAAGTGGTATGCTTGTGTATTTTTTGACACATCATTCGAAACCTGCTTGAAATAAAGAATTAATCTAGCATTGTGAAGTAGAGTATCTGACTATAAACTGCAACTTATCCCACCTTATCGTAGTCATTACTCGTGTCTTCTCCCGCATCCCAATCGAACACAAATTTGCGCTCGTGTAGTCTGCGGCCGCGCTTACGCTTCTCGCGCGCGCCTCCGAGATATCTATAATTCTATTTTCTAATTCTGAAAGAAAATGTTATAAATGATACTATTGATAAGCCTGAACCATTTAAAACCTCTCATCATACTCACCGTGCCTTCACCGCATCCTTCATTTTATCCTGATCGACATAGGCCTCTAATCCTTCCTTCTCCTCACCACCATGTCTGTCTCCGTTTCGGTCGCCTCCTCTATCGCGGTCCCTTGAATATTAATTCATGAAAAAATGAAATAAATAGTATTCACCTTCGGTCATCATGACGATCGTTTCCGCGTCTGTCACGGTCGCGATCCCTGCAATGTTTCAGTGCTTCACCAATCTATTCTCAATGCACCCACGCATAACATCTTTCAAGCAGCTTCTGCAGATGAAGTATCGTTATTATATCCGTAGAATAGATAATTAGCGCCACCAAATGAACCGTGATTCAGAATAATCTCTTCTACCTGTCCCTCCTATCCCCACTTCTGCTTCTACTCCGCCTTCTTCGGTCATCTCCGCGATCTCTTGACCTGCTGCGACGCCTCTCACGACTTTTGCTTCTAAAAATAAACAAATGTTTCAAACCAATCAAGGTACGATATATTGTATCAGGTAGTCTTTTTTTAAAGATCAGATAACATGCTTGCTGAATAACAACAACAGTCAATTTAGTTTAAGTAATTTATAAAGTTAGTAATGTACACCTGTTTCTTCTGTCTCTATCGCGATCCCTGTCTCTTTCCCGCTCCCTCTCTCGATCGCCGTCTCTTCCTCGATCGTCTCGCCGATCTAAAGTTCGAGAGTCAAGAGCAGACCTGCTATAAATGCCTTCATAATCTAACCTCGCTGAGATCCATTATCTTTAGCTCCTTCAATGAACGCTTTTCTCGATTCATCCAGGTTCTTCTGTGCGTCCTTCAGTTTGGCCACCTCATCGGCGCGTCTCTGCAACGCGAGAGCCGCGCGCTCCTCTTTCGTCAGGAATTTAGGCTGAAATTCCAAAATATACAATCAACCCTGTTTCTGGCACCCAGAGTATAGTCTGGAGGAGATTCTGCAGATTCTACAATAGAGCAAAACCACCAAAATATTAGACATACCTTCGCCTGTTGTTCCTCCTCTTCCTTTCTCTTTCGGAGAATCTCCTCGAGTGAAGGGGGTTCAGCCATCGCTAAAGGAATAAGAACAACAATACGAAAACAAAAATGTCGTAGTTACCGATAACTGCAATTGCGTAAAAACAACTATTCGCAACGATCCTTTTCGAAAAAAATAAAGAAAGGAAACTTGCTACGGTACTTTCCGATTAATGTACAACACGAGGTCATATTTCTGATTTATTTTATGGTTATATTGAATTAGTACTTCGTTCCATAACGAATTATACATAATAGCTTTATTATTTCTTGAACACAAAAATTATGCCCCTTGACAACTCCAGTAGTTTTGTGCGGGAAAGTGTTCTTGTGTAGCTGCTTTTGAAATCCGAACTCCTAGTCGAATTCCGGTCTGCGATGAGCTGATGAGTACTGGTGAAGACTGTTACTCGGAAGACTCGGATAGATAAATTCAAATTTCAGGCTTCAAATTCATCTCATCTTACACAGACTACAAAAAAATGTTATGGGCCTAAGCCTTTGCACTTGCAGATCTGCGTGTTTTATACCCTTTCGAAATGTTCTCGTTCTTTTTGCAAAGTACATGAAAGTTCGAAAAGCTAATAGTGATTAGTCCTCAAGCTAATAGTGATCACGTCTGCTCTCTCGCCTGTAAGACGTGTAAGACGTCCAATCGCCCATATAAGGTCGCAGTAAGAACGGGATTGCGGACTACCGGCTAATGACTGACCCTTGAGGTATGCTGTACGAGAAAAATCAGAATGCACACTAAACACTTCATCATTTACGAAACGAATGAAAACAAAACAATGAAAGCGTTAACAAGCACAACAAATAGACACTTTTCTTAGCAAAATGTGTTGTAAAAATAGGGCAAATTCAGGTAAATCGTGACAAAATTACGCACGCGGACAGGGGTGGCTCACTGCACTGGATTACAAACATTAGCAAGATAGAAGATCAAATATTAAAGATCATAGACGCAGAAGCTTTGAGATTGCTCGGAGAGTGGAGTCAAAGCTATCAGAACAAGGAGTATAATGCGGTAGGTAACGGGACGAATTACTGAGGCGTCTTCAGGTTCTGCATGCCAGCCCGCATGACCTAGAAATGATCAATGAAACTGACCAGTTGCAAAAAATAATAAATCTTATTAAATAAGTAACAAAAGATACCTCATCGACGAGGAGAAGATTGCAGGCAATGACGCAGCACGACGACAGTGAGTTCTTCTTCACAATGACATTGTCCCAGATGCCCTGCAACCATTTGAGAAATTATCTCCAAATATACTTGAAAAATTTGTTAGTGGGCCAATATTAATAACCCATGTTTTAAAAAGGCAGTATCTCCCTACCGTAGGTTGGGCGGGCTCTCCGCTGTTGATGTCGAGGCCAACGGCTATCTCCGGACACGCCTCGCGCTCCTCCACCATCTTCACAATCGATTCCTGCATCATAATCTCATTAACAGTAATTATTAATACATGGAAAAAAAGCTCCACAAATCAATCGGCGATATAACAAGAAACAACGACATGCTCCCTCGAGATTTAAATCATTATTAATTTTATATAGATTCATACAGTACCTGGGCATCGAATCCTCCGTTCTGGGCGAGAGTCTTGGGAATAACGAGGAGAGCGTTAGCGTACGCCTGCAATACAATATTTTAAAACCATTTAATCCTAATCGAATGAGCCCAAGTCCGAAAAGAATATATTTTGTTTTCCATTAAAACTTCGGACGCTTGTGCTGTTGACCGCCCCTGCCGAAGAGGCTGAAGGAACGCCCGAAGGGGTGGTTAACAGCACACGCGCCAAACTTAGTTATTACAATATTCCTTGCTCACCTGAGCTCCGAGCTTGGCGCGGCCTTTGATCTCTTCCATACTCTTCTTGAGAGCGACATGCGCTGCAACCTGCAATGAAAACAATCACTCCTTCAATTGCGTACATTAGAGTACAGTAAAGCTCATACCTCGAAGGCACCAGCTCCGGGCACAAGGGCACCGTCATTGATCGTGTTGAGCACGGCACGCAGACCATCATGGATCGCGTCCTTGATCTGAATATATTTTAAATCACAGTGCAATTCTGCGAAATTGTGAGCAATCGAAATTGTTTGCCACTTCTCTTATCAGATGTAGCGAAATTCTTATTTAACTAGCATGTGTATTAAAAGAATTAAAACGTATATTAAAAGCCCCTCAAGTCTCTCACCTGGATGATGGTGTGTCTGTTTGGTCCCTTGACGAGGAGAGTCACGGATTTGGGCTCCTTGCACTCTTCCACGAACGTATACTTCTCCTCACCAAGTGTGTGCTCATACACAAGGCCGGCGTATCCAAGTACCTGATTGATTCGTGGATAATTCTAATTGAGTGAGTAAGAATAGAATACCTCGGGTGTCAGGTCATCAACCGAGTTAACTGCCTCGCCTCCGCATGCCAGTTGCAGTCTCTCCATGTTTCGTCTCTTCGCACGACGAAGGGCGACAATGCCCTCGGCAGCCAGCAGATCGAGAGAAGGAGGGTCGATTCCCTGAACAGGATTGGGAATTGGGGTTATTGTGTTTGATCCATTCAAAAAATTTCTCTCGCCAACTATTACGCGCAAGAAAGCGCCTGAACAAATGTCAAACCCTAAAAAAACAAATAGACTGTGAGAGATGAATGATTAAGACTTTTAAAAATATTGAACAAACTATGATCTACTCTACCCTCGTCTTACCTTCTGGTTGATAACCACGAATCCCTTCGTGTTGCCTTCGCACACCTTCTTCTTCAGTTCGATAATGCGATGGACGCGACGAGTGATAAACTCGCGCTCCGCAGCCAACAACTTTTCGCGCTCAGCGGCACTCTGAACAGCGAGAAAAAATATTAGGACATTCCATCATAAATAGACGCTCCAATGCAGAGTATGCTTATGATAAAATCCTCCAGTGGTAATACAATTTGTGGGAACTCCTGAACTTTCCCGGAAATAGTATATTATAAAACCTACCTCCATAACTGCGAGTAGTCATTCTATTTAGAGCATCTAGGGAGGACCACGCAAAGTTAGATACAAAGCTTTTCAAAAATGCTGATTTTTGCTGTTTTGGGGGTATCGTCGATGAAGTCAAGTCTTGTCAAGATGTTACTGTCCGATTAGAAATCAAAATATGATTTCTAATCCTTATTCTAATGTTGTATAAAAGGTCACCTAAATACATTTGTCTTTTGCGGTATGATTTAATCAGAACAATTATAATATTAGGTGATCTTACCTTGTAGAACAGACCACTGTTGACTTCGGTCTTCTCGTATTCAAGCGAGACGTTGGCAGTGAGGATGAAGGCATCTTTCACGTGCTTCGGCATATCTAAACTTAATGATAAATAATTTGTTATTTTGAACTAGGTACATAATTTAAATTTGTTTTAATTTATAATGTATTGTAAGTGGTTCAGAGAGAATAAGTGATCAAACAGATTTTAAAAAATAAATAGCGATGTTGAAACGATCCGCACCAGGGTGTCTCGCTCCGTGGTCGAGAACAAGTCCCTTGACCAGGCAAGTGTCCATGTCAGAGTCGTGCATCATCTCCTGTAAAATAATTATAAAAACTCATCAACTTCCATAGCATTGTAGATAGGAATAAAATAAAGCCCACCATGATCTCGACCATGTGGAGGTCAGGCGGGCCATCGGCCGTCTTGATCGCGAGTACGGCGTCAACGATGCACTCGGTCTAAAAAAAATTCCTTTTTAAATTTCATACTTCACATTTTTTTCACAGCACTTATTTACTGGTTATGTACCATGTGGTCAGCCAGCTTGTGGTGCAGCTTCGTTCTGAGCGAAGTACGTGCCACCTCGAGGAGGGTCTGACGATCAGGCTTAGCTGCTACCTAAACATAATTTGTATTATTTTAAATGAATTGCTCATTGATATACCTTGAACTGCTCGAGCAGCTGGAGGGTCTTGGCATTAGCCCACTCGAATCCCTCGATGATGAGGCGGGGGTGGACACCCTCGGCAACGTAGTTCTCAGCCTAAATTAGCCTTGATATAAAAAAATCTATCCAGAAAACACTTTCACACATGTGCGATCTCACCTGCTTCAGAAGCTCTCCGATCAGGAGAACGGTGGAGGTCGTACCATCTCCTGTGATATCGTCCTGAGCAGTCGAGGCCTTGGCGATCATCGACGCCGTCGGGTGCTGGATCGACTAAAACGCCTTTATCAATAAGGTCGCTAAGAGAATTACGAAAATATATTACCATTTCGTGAAGGAGAACGTTTCCATCCTTGGTCAATTTGATGTCGCCAGATCCAGAGACGAGCCTAAACAAGGTTAATAGGGTGACACAAATAACCAACCAACAGATAAAAAATAACTTCCAATATTTAAATACAATAAAAATCCAATATTCCAATATATACCAATTAAACTCACATCTTTAGGGTTCCTTTAGGCCCGAGGTTCGATTTCATCACCTCCTGTAGTCCCTTGGCTCCACTCACATTGAGCTCGAGAGCTGCAGCGTGACGAGCGAGTTCTGCCTTGGGGTTGAGGCACTGAATCGAAGCCATTCCTGAAAAGATAATAAGATGTGGCTCATTCCGAGCTAGAAAATATTAACATTCGTATTAGCGACGCATGCAGTAATGGATGACAATTAGCAATAAATGGCCTCCAAAACGTGCTTTGAACAAACAAATTTGGAAATACACAGCAGTTCATACGGAAAGTCGAGTTCAAGACACATTCGAGAAGGTTGGAGAGGCATGTACTAAAAGACGGCTCTCGGAAAAAATGAATACTGTAGTCATTTTCATAAGGTCAGATTCATGATTGACAGCGCCAAATTCTCATTTTCAAAATTTTCAAAAAAAAAATTGAACAAAATATTATTAAACGGTAATTTTTGCAAAAATTACCGTTTAATAATATTTTGTTCAATTTTTTCAATAATATAATTTATTTTCAAGGGCGGCGTGATGGGAATTCAGAATTTGCTTCCTTTTGTGACGAAATCATGTCGACAGGTTAGTCCTTGAATTCAAGCTTGAACCCGCGAAAAAAATCTTCGGAAGTTCTTGTTCTAATTTTTTCTTTTCATTCAAATCTTTTTTTAACGGCAATTCCCCTTTTCAGATCGAAATATCATCTTACAGGGAAACATATCCGAGTTCGCGGGGTGCTCGGTCGCCATAGATGTGAGCTGCTTGCTCCACCGAGGTCTGTTTGGCTGCATGGAGGATCGCGCCGTGGGCAAGGACAATCGAGCGTGAGTATCTTACTTTCTGTTAAATCAACCGGCCACGGATGTATGTGCCAGTCTTGTATTCATTCGGTTAACCGATAATAAAAGCCTGAGAAACGCTTCGTTCAGGTACATATACTACGTGAAGAAATATGTGGACGCTCTCATTGCTCTCAATTGCCACGTTATCATGGTGAACATAATAAAATAATTAAAAATACACCTCGTTCCGTAATTCTTTAATTATTTCGAGGTTGTTAAACTGCGGTTGTTTAATTGATTTCTCTGTTAGCAGAAATGTTGTAGGTCTTCGATGGTCGCCCCCTGCCGGCTAAGAAAGACACGAACGCGGAGAGGAGTGCAAAGCGAAAAGAGAACATGCGACAGGGAGAGATACTCCTCAGTCAGGTGATGAACTGTTTATATCAATAGATACCAATATATGCTCATATATAATATACATAAACAGATAGTATTCAGGGCCGAGTGGAAGAGGCGGGTAGTCTCTTTAGACAGAGCACTTCCATAACGAGAGAAGTTGTAGAGACAACGATCCAGGTAATTGTTTTTGGATGGTCACTTCCCATGAGGGTGTAATTAGCCTAGTGTTTTCATTACTAGAATATCCGTCAAGCCACTTGATGAAAACTATTTCACAAGTTGAGATACACGAGGAAATCAAGTTTTGCTCTTTTTCAACTTATTTCTAACTTTACAGCACTTTCGCAAGTCGACCCTCGTTGATATAATCGTTGCACCCTATGAGAGCGACGCGCAACTTGCATTTCTCACGAGGTGAAAAGTTAAGAATCTGGGAGCTCTCACCTATAGTACAATTGCTTGTTAGCCTGAAAAAGATGGGTTATTCGTTCGAGAGAAAAAAAGTATTGGTCCAATCGTCGACACTCGTGTTTCCAGGGAAAAACTGGCGGACGTTGTGGTGACGGAGGATTCGGATCTCATTGCATTCGGCTGCGAGAAGGTTTGATCAGATACGGAAAATGGCTTATGGCTTAATTTGTTATTTGTTTGTTGCTGAAATAAAGCATTGTTTCTTTTGTTTTTTCAGATTATCTTCAAATGGGACGTTACTGGTCCATGCACGATCTACGACAAGGATCTACTGCCCAAGTGCTTTTCAGGTTTGTTTTCATTCAGTTGTATTATTATTCCAAATGCCACTCTGGTTAATCTATTCCACATCATTTTTTTTAGAGTTACTGACAGACAATTGATAGTGGCTTTCTTATGAGTGTATTCACAGGCAAGATGGCGAGTGAGTTTGATTTCACTACGTTCCGTCGCATCTGCATTCTCTCTGGCTGTGATTACACACAGGTATGGTAGCTGGGTTTCGCTTACTTTTGTTCATTTATCGCAAAAGAGCAGACCGTCCCGTTTATTTTAGTTCCGCACTGGGGAATGTAATTGCTGATTACGGGGTCTCAGAGTCTAGTTAATGTGCTCACAGTCGGTTCCTATGGCCTATAATATAACTCACTGAAAAGAACGGAGTTTTAGAAATAATCAATAATTAAATAGAAAATAAAATGTTCCGTAATGTGTGCTACACACCGTAGTAACGTTGCTGAGCATTCGAAACGCACTTTTCTAGTTCCGCACTGGGCCCCGCCCCCCTTGGACCCTCCCCTTCCCCATCGGACTCCTCCCCCAATAGAAGGGGGCGGGACCTTATTGTTAGACAAAAAATGGCTTTAGGATTTCTTGAGTTAGCTTGCTTAGGCTTAGGCTTAGCCTCAGCCCAAGGATCCGCCAACTCTTCAAGGGGAGGAGTCGAGGGGCGGGGCCCAGTGCGGAACTGGAAAAGTCCCCATCATTCGCATCGTATGGCATACATGATCAGGCATGATATTTCCCTCGATTTCATGACCAATTTCCATTTCGCCTTCATTGCAGGGTCTCAAGGGCGTCGGACTAAACAAGGCACTTCAATTCTTTCAGAAAACAAGCAAGACGGATCTTCGAGAGGTGTAGTGCTCCAAATCTTTTGCTTACTATCTTTATCACGATTATGAAATCATTTCATGGCTCCGTTCATAGTTATGAAATCCTAATTAGGCTGAGATAAATGCATCATTTTAGATTCTACCCCGTGTTCCCTCTTATCTACGGATGCCCAAGCTCAAGGTTACGGACGAGTTCATCAAAGATTTCGTTCGAGCGGAGAAGACCTTCCTCCACCAGGTACGTAATTCATTTGTGTTTTTGATTAGGTTGGCATGCTATAATTGGCATTACCAATAAACATCAAAATATAATTCTAATTTCGTAGGTGGTTTATGATCCGCGCGGTCGTTGTCAGCGCCCCCTCACTCCCTATCCTTTGGACGAGGAGAAAGAAAACAGCCAGCAAACTGCCGTTGCATTCGACGATGATGATGACGATGTATTGCCTTTCTGTGTGGAGGGTTCAAAGTAGTTTGACTTCGAATGATATGGAATCAGCCATTATCAGATGAAGTTTATTTCTAGAAGAATCGTTTTCCCATTGAGATAAATCAAATTGCTATTAAATGTTTATTTTGCAGTTCGTCCCGAGGCTTACCGGGACACAGACGTCTAATGTAAGCGATTTGCAATCAGTTTATATTCAGGCGAAAAATTGATGTTATATCAATTGCAGAACGACGACGACCACTCGTTCGCGGGTACGGTAATCTCTTCGAGTCAATCGACACGATTGGCCCTTGGTAACAGTAGCCAAGGTAAGGATTTGGTCATGTATTTCTCATCCCACTTTTTAACCTTTTCATTGGATGTCATCACATTATTATTCCGGATTTTCATAATTCATTTAACATTCCGTTCAGGTTCCTCTCTCGAAGATCCCTTCCATTTGCCAGCAGAAATTCCCGTGTGGTCTGTGTGGAGCAATCATTATGAGACTAGGTGCGGAGTGATGGCAGGTCTTTCTCCGCATTTCACACTATCAAGTCTCGTAGATGAATATACTACATACGATTGCCTCATTGCAATTTTAGAATCTGATATATCTGATAAAAACGCAAGAGAGGGTACACTATCTTTACCGTTCCTATGCTTAGATCTCAGCGTCTAGCCAAAGTACGTATCGAACAGAAAGCAGAAAAGGATAAGAAACTGCGAACGGGGGCGTTTCGGGTAAGAGGCCGCACTTGATTTTATTTTCCCCTTTTGTAACCGTGCTAGTATTGTAAAAGGCTAGTATTCCAGATGGACTCACCGGAGAGGAGAAGAAAGAAGATGATTGCAGTTGATGAGGAGGTTTGTGGCCTTAATTGATCCCCCGCTTGCATGATGATTCAGGGATTTGAAATTCCCTTTTGTTTGGATTAGTATAACGGACCGCCACGGACGCAATAATGTAATGCTCATATTTAAATGCCAGGATGACATTTCGATCGTCCTTCTGGACGATGAAGACGATTTCGTCGTCAATACCAAGAAGAAGACGAAAAAGGTGAATGCAATTATATAGACTATCCACACTAGGGTGGCGAAACTGGCTCAACTAGTCACCGCTTTAGAGAGACTCGGCGGGTCAAAAACGGCTCATACGGTTATCCGTACCCTCTGTCAAGCTTGCACTCTCTCTCTCGAATGAGCCGTTTTGGACGGCTCCAAAATGGTGTGTCTTGATTACTGTTTTCACCATTTGCAGCCGTCCCCGAAGAAGTCACTCACAGCACCAGTGAAAGCCCGCAACAACAACAAGAAGAACGAAGCAGCCAGTGTGAGTTGATTGTTTGGTTCATAATTAATTGATGTCACTGTTTATTTTTCTTCAGTCGATGTCCACTGAGGCGCTTATGGCAATGTATGCGATTGATACGCCGGAACCCACTACAGTGACCACGCTGAAGACTGGTGCCTCGTCCAGGATTGTAAACACAGACGCTGACATTTGGACTGGAGTGGAGGTTACCGTGGAAACTGCTGGAACCGCCGTGTCTCCACGTACGCATGCCAATGCGACCTCGGTTTCCAATCCAGCGCAACCAGGTGTGTACACAGTGGCTTTCTACCGATATCTAGTTTGAGATTCCTCATTTCTGAATTTTATCAGCAAATAATTACTGTATTATAGAGATAATTTAAGAAGATATTTTCTTTATTCTGCAGGTCGCAAACGCTCTCGACTCGACGCAATCGGTGCAGCTGAACAGGAGCAGGAGCATAAGCGCATCACGGAAGCACTGCCGAGTCCGATAACAAAAGTATACGGTATCGGGGATTGCGCTGATTTAATAGTATCGTTTTCAGGAACAAACTCCGCCCATGGCGGGTCTCGAGAGCCCGGCGCTGCACGAGAATACGCCCACTTCGGTGGGGTTTTCACTCTAACATGTTATCCCCGAACTACCATATAACGAAAGTATACGATTTATATACCACGTTTGCTTCCTGAAAGCTCAATTTAATAAATATTTTGCAGGGCGCATTGTCGGAGCCGGCTGAACACTTTTCACTGAAGACGTCCACTCCTCTCTCGGGTAGATCACGCAGTCTCAAGGGAAGCAAGAGTACCTACTTCGGAATGAACAGGTTGGTGGATGATCTGATTATCGATTGAACGCAATCAGGTCAAACGTGGGGTAATTTGTTCCTTAAATTCATCGTTATGGGATGACAATAATAACAGACCGTCATCGTTGTCTAATCCGTTCAAGAAGCCGCGTCTGCTGCCACCTGGAGAATCGCCAGCGGGTACTAATTTATATTTAGCAAAGACAAGTGTAGATTTTGCGCAAAGGAGAATAAACAAGAGATCGCAATTCTTGCCTGCTCTTTCCAATTGCGAAGAAAATAGTTTTCTACGCCACGAAATTTCGGCACTTTTCTAGTTCCGTGCCAAGCCCCGCCCCCTTGGCTACTCCCCTGTAGAAGGGGGCGGGCCCTTGGGCATGAATGGTTACGAATCTCATCCTTAGGTTGCTTAGGCTTAGGCTTAGTCTTGGCCTCTCAGCCTTAGCCTCTCATAGGCCCGCCTCTAATCAAGGGGAGGAGCCGAGGGGGCGGGAATTGGCACTGAACTAGAAAAGTTCCGAAATTTCTTCTGGTAATCGCAGGCTCGCCAGTGATCCCTGCGGCAACTGCAGCAGATAGTCCCGGTTTGCTCGACAGAGGCATGCTGCTGACTCCTAAGGTGGGATTATGATTATTGTTAGAGAAGAAGAATCACTTAGAAAAGCTAGGCGTTTGTGCGATTAAGCATACACGAAAGGTTGGCTTTTAAAATAAAGATAAAATTCATTTTGCACTCGTTTTCCAAAGTATGATCTGATCACAAATTAACAATCTCTTTCGACAAATCTACAGGGTTCATGCCTTACCTCTTCTCTCAACGACAAACTGGCAGTTACTGCGCCGTTGCCAGCCTCGCCATTTGGAGCGATATTCAGATCAGGTACGGTATTGATTAGTCCATGTAGGGTAGGTACATAGAGTTAGTAATACGAACAATAACAGTTAATTCACTCCATCTCAGGTTGCAAAGCTGCGGGACTACGCAGGTCAAACACAAAATAAGAGGACTGTTGTACTTAACACTCCAATAGTATTTGCATTCAATTTCATCTCAGGACTATCTACGATTCACCATTCTGCTTTGTCTTACCGGTTTCACTCTTCATCTCATCATATCTGTATATTTTTCGATGCTAATCCGATGGTTATTGATTGTCTCACAGAGAATTCGGTGTCTCCAACTCGTTTTATTTTTTATTATCGTTAGAATAAATAGTTTTGCTTCTATAAAACGGAATGTGATGTTATTTCATACAATAAGAAAAATTGATAAACCTGGTAATATCGTGATGTCCTGAAGTTCTGTGCATGATCATTAAAGAGGATTAAAAAGGTGTCTGGGAACAATAATATTTCAAATTCGTTAAAATTTTCTTCACTCGTCTGCTCACTTTGAGATTCCAAATCCACTAAAATAATGGCCGAACATGCAGGATACTGGTGACGATAACATGCAGCAAGAGGTTCCATTCGAAAAGCGATTTGTTAGTTTTCGATAGGAGTACTCGATATGGTTCGATAGAACATGGTAGTTTAGATGTTTTATAAAAGGGAGGGCTGTGTAAGTACGTACGGTACATTGAAATTATCAATGAAGGAGGTATAGAAGATGAAAAATCAGGGCGTGATGGAGATCATGGATGAGCTCAAAGAGAGACCATCGGTATACCGGTAAGGACAGTGCGTCCATTTGCTATGCATCACCATTTATTGCAGAAGATCAAGGACTGGTTCAAAGAGATCTTCAAAAAGCCGCCCAAATTCGATTTTAAAAATCATACTTTGACAATCCTACGCTTAATAGATACACCAATACATGTCATAGAGCTTGTATGGCACGTGAAGGACTTGTCATAATTTTAACGACTGCGAAAACGAACTCTTTCATCCGAGCAAAATTGGCATGCTCATCTCCGATTCAGACTGTCAGGCCTTCAAGCTGACATCATCGTCCGACACGCTGTCTCCGGCAACATCGTCAATGCAAACGCCCTTGTCGCTAACCGAGGAGAATAGCCTTCAGGCTGACATCATTCTCTTGTCCTTTCTCATCGTTCTCATAGGCCTATCTGAAAGGACAAGAGAATCTCAGATAAACGAGCACAATGGAAAAATTCGCTTAAGGTGCAGAATGCTGATGCAGAGTGCTTCTGAAGGTGATTCACCAGGAAGGCGAAAAAAAAGTGTACGATATTCTTGGGTAGTCATTATTTTAAAGCAATTTATATCCATACTTTGAAAAAAGGAGAGAAACTTTCAATGGGAGCTTGGAGGCAGGCATACGTCAATGACTATCAATATTCCATACAAGCATTATCCGTCTGCTGGCATTACACAGGAAATAGTCACTTTACAGAGCAAATTAGGACCGAGAGGATCTACATGGCTCAGGCATTATAGTAAGTTAGCTGAAATATGATTGATGCTAATTGTATGAACAATGTTATTGAACGGGTATATCGGAAAACTATAATTTGATGCTACAAGAGACAGCGCTCAAGATTGCGTGTGCCGTCGATAATTATCGCGAGGATAACGAAGTAATTCAAGAAATGAAGGAAATGTGGATTTCAATTGCGACTGCTGGGTCCGGCGCAGTCCTCTCGTGGCCCATTGATATCAATAGGTGCCACGCCCCACAAGTTGTGCAGTCGTTTTGCTAATTCTTCCTGATCGGACGGGTCGTCTCGTGGGTTCTGCAGCACAACTGCACCACCGGCACCCGAGTGGAGTAGCGCATCGAGATATCTGAAAATAATATGTTCAATATCTTTTGAAACTATCACGAGGAAATCGGACACTGATTTAAAAATAATTCGAGACAAATAGCTTCAACTTATGCATGCACTCACTTTTTCTGCTTCGAAAGACGCGCGCTTGCGTATGCACTCGAGGGAGATCCGACCTGACTGCATAGGGAGAGATCAATTGAATACTTCACCGAATTTCACCCCATCCTTGGGCTGGATATAACAGGTATAGAAATGTACACTCTTTCACACCTCCGGACATCTTTAAATACTCTGTCCGCCTTCGTCTTCCTGTCCCTAGCTTCCAATCTCGTAAAAACCTGAAGAGAACGAACCTCTTGAGCTCATTATCTATAATCTTGTATTCCGCTCTCAGTGCCGTGAGCATCGCGATGTCATAGTCGAAATCGAGCTCGCGCGATGCAGAAAGGAGGGACTGCAAATGATTGCTTTCTGGTATCGCTTGTTTGTGCACGTAGTGCGAAAAATAAATTCAAATGATAATATCAGTTTAATAAGCTCACTTCATCACACTTGACTGCGATTTCCTTCTGTCTTCCTTCTTCACTTCTCTCGGTCGCTCTCATATCCCACAGTTCCAGTGTCTTTCTCATCTCTTCGCCCTGTGTGAGACCGGCCGTGTCGTCCAGAATCTGATATCGATTTGATCACTGCTGTCATACCTGCGCCAAGTACGTACTTGGTATTTGAAAATCCTAGATGAACGGGCAGCCGTAAAAAACTCGGATATTTTTGAACAGGTGACCGCTCAATTCTAGTCGAAAACCGTCATGTTTAGCACACAAAGCGTAAAAAATCATAATTTTTCTAACGGGGCCCGCTATTTTCCAAGAATCGTAATTTGGGGGGGGGGGGGTAACCGCGTACTTAAGTAGATACATAAGTACTCAGGTATGACTGCTGTTCAACATCAACTCCAGAGATGGTAGCGGGTTAGAGTGAAATGCCCTCTAATATCCGCATGAGCACTTTGTTAGTGTTACCCCGTGATAAGACTTATATTCAAATTAATTAAATGCACTTTTCCGCCCGCGAGTGTTCTTGTTATGGAGAGTGTCTTCATAGCATTCCTCGCCAGAACTCCCTCATCGACAGCCGCTGTCGAATGTTGTCGTTCCAGTTTCCTAAATATAAGAATTAGATATCTACAACCGAAAATGTATGTTTCATTGCTTCCTTGCCTCGTACATAAATTGGTAGACGAGCTAGATTTTCTCAATTCGCAGAGTTCTGTATCGCAAAAGAATAAACCGTTCCGCTTTTTTGGTTCCGCTCTGTCGAATGTTGTCGTTGATTACGAGGTCTCAGCGTCTAGTTTATGTGCTCAATCGGTACCTAAGGCCTTTAATATAACGCATGGAGAATAACGGAATTTTAGAAATAATCAATAATCAAATTGAAAATAAAATGTTCCGTAATGTGCGCTAAACAC
>LS532170.1:128101-139439 GCA_900490775.1 Pristionchus maxplancki | reverse complement strand
CAATCTCCCTCTAGATCCCTACGACCTAGGATGATCCTTTGACGGATCAGCAGCTTCCCTGCGAAGCCGGGTCCCCTGCGGACCTAGTTCTACCGACTCACCCTTGCTGCAGCCTGCCTCTACAGCCCTACCGATTCGGCCGATGCACCAATGTTACACCAGATAGGGTAGAGTGGTGGGACGTATCTTTATCATCAATATGACACCTTATATACACTGGCGGAAATGGGCAGCAGACAATTAAGAATGCGGGGGAAAGACATTCACCCTATTCACCTTCTCTTCTGGTGATATGACTAATCCTTCAACGATGCTCTCTTCCCTTACTATAGTAAGGTCTCCTACGTTACAACGGATGTTAACAAGCAAGCTGCCGAGAAAAGTCCATTGAAAGATCAACAGAAGATGGCGAATATGGCAAAGTTTCTGGGAAATACTGTGATCGCCATTGGTTTTGGACTTGCGAAAGTCTTCGATAAACTCCCCCAATTCTTGCAAGATGCTTTCACGAATGGAGTGTTGTGCGAAGTCGAGGCATATCCAAATGATGTGAGGCATCTACATTTATCATTCCGAATTTCAGCTGATGATGGCATAAACATTATCTTCAGCTCGCCGACAAAATCACCGTGGCGCTGTACGGTGGTACGACGATTCCTGAAGGCGACAAACCAAAGGAGGCCGATTTCATGAAGACGGTGCTGCCACCAGTTGATTGCGCCGCTCCGTGAGTGATTCCCCACTGATACGCCCTACACTCACCTCTCCCTCGCAGAACTAACCCCCCATCTGAAATGGAGAAATGCTATTGTACCAACAAGAAGAGCGCCGTCTTTTGTACCATCGACGAAATGCACAGGCGTGGTAATATCTCGCCAGAATGTCGTACCACGCCTTACCCTGCTTTCCAGCAAAGGGTACCACAAAGAAGACGTGTCGCGAGGATGCTCTCGCCGCGCTCAAGAATGCCGGCACCAAGGAGCTCGGCAAGCTGTACGATGTCGACGCCTTTAACAACGAGGCATGTTGTTGTTGTTGTTGTTGTTATTGTTGTTTTTTTCAGATGAAGGAAGCCTTCAGCGGCGACGTCAACGGCGTGGTCAAAGACGAGAGCACCGCTATCGCCAATGTCTTCTGCGACGCTGCCGATGACACGGTGAGCACCGTACTATAAGGGCCCAGCCTTACCGTACCCCCACTCCCATTACTGTACCCCTACCGTAACCAACTCATTACCGTATCCATTGTAGGTGAAAGCCGCGGTCGAGGCTCTGTACGCATCCGACGCGCTGTACTGGCTGGCCGAGAGCGCCCTGTACACCATCATATTTGGGCCTCCCACACGCGATATAAAGGCCGCCTGCGCCTTGGAGTGAGTACGGTAGCGGTCGGGGTACTGTATTGGTTGGGGTACGGTATACCGTGTACTGTACTTACCGTATCCCTTTTGCAGGCAGTACAGCTCGACCGAGTACGGCAAGTGTGTGTGCGAGATGAAGACAGGCATCTCATTCTGCATCTACCGAGTCATCGGGCAGTTCTTCAAGAAAGAAAGTACGGTATTCGACTACCGTACCCCTACCGTACCTGCTCTTTGCAGACTACCTCAAATGCGATGACAGCGCGAAGTCGTTCGACAAAGCAAAGAAGCCCGCTAAGCTGCCGCCCCTGCCCCAGGCCAGCAAGGGACCAGGATCCGCAGCCGCAGCCTCCTCGCTGCTGCTGCTGCCGGCCGCAGTCGCTGCAGCTACCCTGCTGCACGGTCGCTGAGTCGCTGCTGCAGCATCCCCTCCCTCTCCCCTCAAAAGCCCATCGACAGCACTGAGAATGATTCTATTCGGATGTGATTGAATGATAAATGGCATCGGGCAACGAGTTTGTGTGTGCAATCGCATCGCAATGGGGCAATGGGGGAACAGACAGTCTGACACCACTATCGCGATCAATTTGATTTTCTTCTTGGTCCAGTCTGCGAATAGAATTGCCTGAAGAGGGAACATGTTTCTCCGCCTTTCTTCACTTCACTCCTCAGCTCGAAGTGACCGGTGCGAGCGCAGCTCGAGAGTGGGAATGGAAGGGAGACTTGTGATAAAGACAAATATAAAGTTGTTATTGAATAGCATTTGGCAATATTGATCACGTGAAAAGACATTTCTTTCCCAAAATTGAGTGAAGTAATGAGAGTTTTATCAATAAATGGCATGCAAGACACGATTTACATTTATAAATCAAAGAGATGGGAAGACGGCCATCGTGGCAATTCCGCAGTGGTTGTTCTGGTTGCGAGCGATTCGCATGTATCCCGCCTCGCCCCAGCCAGTGCCGAAGCTGGAAGCATTGAGGCAATGGTAATGGTACTTTTCAGCGTATTCAGTTCATTTTGTTCTTGAATTCAACTAATTGCTCATAAAATTCGGGGTGTATCGATTTAGAACTGGTCACTCTTGTTATTTCGATTTCAGCAAATGTTTTAATGACCAGTCCTAAAACGTTACACCTCCCTAAATTACATAATAACTTCTCACCTGTTCTTGATGATCCAATAATCGCCGTCCTTGGCATCCGTGCCGTAGCCAACAACGAGCACCGCGTGATTGATGTTCTCCGAGGTGCAGGCAGGCTCGAAGTAGACTCCTGCAGCGATTGAGAAGGTTACGGTAATCTCTACGCCAGAAATTGATAATAACTGATAGAAATCCTAACCTCCACCGTAGCTCTGGAAGGAGTCATGAGAGGCGTCAATTCCGACAGACACTGGGCCCTTCGTGGCGACGGCTTTCTGCGATGGTTTCACTATTTACTTGAATAATTTAGTATCTAACAATAATAATCAGAAAAAAGGAGAACTCGCCATGAGACTGTACTCGTTGCTCTCCGGAATGTAGGAATAGGAGGTCAGTGTGGGTTTCACGATGCCTTCTTGCGTGAGGCAGGCTGGCTTCTGAAATTGTTCATTAAAGCACTGTAGTTCATAATTAAATAAGCAAAATTCGGACAACCATAAATATCTGAAACATCAGAGGTACAGATAGGTCGAAGCATGACATGGAACTAGTGTGGGAGTGCAAGAAAACATACCGCGGCTGCGTTCGCGTAGGCCGATTCCTCGCGAACTCCTCCGCTCTGCTTGACGAAATTGTACGCGTCAGTGATGAAACCGTGCTCGTTCAGGCCCTTAAAAACAATTTTTTTGTATTTTTAAAACACGGTCAGAGATTAGCTGGTCGATACGGCTCTCATTCACTACATGCTAGGGATGACTTCGCATGCCTTTCTGTCTCATCGAACAGTCAGGCTAGAGAGCTTGCAGAATGAAGAGAGTCATTTCTTGCGAAGCCATCCCTACAACATACCGCGCACTGCATCAAGTGCTGCTCGGAGAGGTCGATCAGACTTCCGGTCTTGATCCGGTACTGTCCCTCGAGTGCGCCAATCACAGCGTACGCCCACGAGGCGCCGGCTGCTCCCTGGCGATTAATTTCGAAACTCGAAAAATGAGGCTAAACTGTAGAATTACCTGATTCTTCACACTGCTAACTGCTCCGCTGTCTCTCCAGTCGATCGAGTAAGGCTTCTTCATTTTCTCGACAGTTTCGTAGGGCGTCGTACCTGACATTTGGGAAATATTTATTGTAAACTCGATTCTAAACTCGCATTTTCGCGGGCCTCTGCGCTAGTGTAAGTCGGTTGGAGTACCCATCGTGGGTCTGAAATGCGTTATGTATGGATTTCGAAATGCTCAGATGGGCTCACCAGAGTGGAGATCTCGTTGAGTTTCATGAAGAAAGTCTTGTTCGGGTTCGCATTGTGAAGGGCGATCCTGGAAATTGCATTTTTTTGGAGAAACATGGATTTTCTCACTTCCGAGCGGTGTCGAGAAGATGCTGCGACTTTTCCGGCCCGATCGGAAGTGAGGCAGAGAAGGAGAGGGAAACGAGAAGAAGGAGGATTCGAATCATTACTGAGTCGTATCTAGGCTGTGAAAAATGACGCAATCATTTGCTTCATTCCTCATTCAATCACTCGCGCAGAGCTGTCTCGCAATCGATTGCGACGAAACAATCGATTGCGAACTTTATAGCAATCAATTGCTATCAAAAACTATTTTGAAGAATATATGAAACACAAATCAATTTCATCAATATTGAGACAAAAAATAATTTAAAATGTGTTTCATTCTTCACCCTTCGCAATCGATTGCGAGGTAAATAATCAATCGATTGCTAGGCCGCTCTAGTAATGGGTTAGAATGAAGAATGAGTGGTTGAATAAATCTCTCGCAATCAATTGTATAGTTACTAATATGTTACTTTTCAAAGTCTAGTCGTATCCCAGACTTATTCTCCTCATGTTTTATACCAAGAATGATTCAGTACAGTACTAAATCGCTTCCTTTGATGTGATCGTTTCATGCATCAGCTGGTACTGAACTCATATCTGATCTTGAGGAGGAAAAACGAAAACACGGGAGCACTCTTTCATCCCCTTATCACAATATCGGCGCATGATCGGGCTTATCACTGTTTTATCATCGGAACTATAGCCTATCATGAGAACGTGGGCGGGAAGTGTAAAGCTGCTATCTCTATTGGGGTTTTTTGTAGCAAACATCATGATTATCTTGTACGATTTACAGAAAACTAGACCAGCTAATTTAGAATTCACCATCCGATCGTCACTTATTTTAAAAGGGATTTTTTATTTATTCTAAAGCATGGATGCTTCGCTCATCTCAGAATTCCTTCATGACTGCACTATGAAAATATTTTACGATCCCTTCGATCATTTATCTGGACGGTAATAAATAGTATGAATTTGCAACAAAATCCAGCAGAATCCCCCCCCCCCCCCCAAGAAGAAATAAACCATCCGGGGAGCTCATCAATGCCGTTGAATATACGGACAAGCACTTCATTGGTCAAGCACTCATTTATACTTTTCTGAGAAACCTCTGCAGAAGCAATTGGACCTGCTGTCTTCTGTTACGACGCGAGACCAACTTTATCAGTCTGGCGATCAAGGAAACAAGCGGCCGCCTGATTTGAGCCATGATTTGAGCCATGCCTCCGGGGTGACTAATGCTAGTGCAGTGGGAGAAATGTCAGAGAAGTAGTTAGAGACTGAGGATAGAGGTGGCAATCTTGCTTACTCTCCTCACAACTTCTACTCTTGCTCGGGCGACCACTTCGTTGTGCTAATGAGCGTGTTACTTACTCAATCTGCTATTACGTTTCTGAGATATTCTGTGTTTGAATTCTACTCGATACGATGGGAGAAAGAGTCTCGTTATCTCTTACTCGTTGAAGTGATAATCATGCTTGTTTTTCACATTACCGCGGTTGCCGTGGTGACAATGGGAGGTATCTCACATATCAGGCGAGAGGAGATACGACTTCTCACTTCTTCATCGCATTACTCCGCAGACATGCCGGCGAACGGGAAAATGGTGGGTTTTCGAACTCGAATTTTCAAACTCTTTCAAATTTGCCAAAGAAATCATACAGTTCCTCTTGTATGACGTCACAGTGAATCAAGCAGCCTCAGCTCAAATGATTTTCGAAAATAAATTCCAGCGCGAGATTCTCTCCCTGCACGTCGGCCAGGCGGGCGTGCAGATCGGCAATGCCTGCTGGGAACTGTACTGTCTGGAGCATGGCATCGAGGTCCGTCATTTTCACGTATCTATTCTACCCAATTTACCATTTGCACAGCGCGACCACCCTCTATCGGTAGGTGGATCGCTGTCTCTCCTAATGACTTGATGTAGTGTCGTGACATGAAGAGGATGCCCTAAGAAAATGTGCACTGCCCGTTTGCAGCCAGACGGGAGGATGCCTTCCGATCAGACAGTTGGAGTTGAGGACTCGTCGTACAACACATTTTTCTCCGAGACGCAGTCCGGTAAGATGATAAAACCTTCATTTTTGAGCCTCGATATGAATCATTCAACCGATAATCTCAGGAAAACACGTCCCCCGTGCAGTCTTCGTCGATCTCGAGCCTACCGTAGTGGGTGAGTAAAGAAGCGAATCTCTAGTTGCCGACACCTCGAGGAACATCATTTCAAACATCACTACCCGTGCACTCTATGTACCCGTTTAGTTCGAGCGAATTGATGACAAATATGTTTTCGAGATTGCGAAGATAAGAATAGATGTGAAAACAACTCATGATGACTAAACACACCGTATTCAACCACAGGAGAAGTGCGCACCGGCAACTACAAGGATCTGTGGCATCCGGAGCAGCTGATCACTGGGAAGGAGGTATGGCTGTGTAGGCTGTGCAAAATTACAGGACAATCCACATTTCCCATGGTCTCTCGCCAGTCAGAGAGAATGAGAGAGCATTCAAAATTGAGAGAGTCGTAAAGACTTTTGCACAGCCTGGTATGTGGCACCTGAATCAACACCTGTTGTACGACTTGACAGCAGCTGTTGTCTGCTTCCAGCTGTAGACCTATGGATAACAAGGAAAGATAATGTAATTGTAGGACGCAGCGAACAACTATGCGAGAGGCCACTACACGATTGGAAAAGAGCTGATCGATGTGACGATTGATCGAATTAGAAGTCAGTTTGAGAACTTCTTCGACCGGTCCCTTCTGACGAACTAGTAGACCTTGCAATGGAAGCATTCAGGACTGACGGAGCGATGTGAGGCGCTGCAGGGATTCCTCATCTTCCACTCATTCGGAGGTGGAACTGGAAGGTTAATTGAGTGCTGTCTAACTTCCTTTACACAGGGATACCGATCACCATGGTTCCATTGACATCTTGAGGCGAAACTTCATTTTTTGCATCCTTATCTTTGTATCATTCTAGTGGCTTCGTCTCCCTAATGATGGAGAGACTCTCTGTCGACTACGGCAAGAAAGCGAAACTCGAGTTCAGTGTGTATCCCGCGCCGCAGGTGAATAGAGTCGTTTGCTCGAGATGAGAAATCATCTCTTTAATTTTTTGTATTCCTGTATGTCGCTTGCCGGCACAGAAGGTAAACAACTTCTTCTCACACTATAATTATAATTCAATGTCTGTCTCATGCTGCAAATTTGTACCACACTATAATTATCTACATCTAATAAAATACTGTCGTGATAGCGAGACACTACTTGAAAAATCAATTCATGAGAACCGAGAATTGATTTAGCTGCCTGAAATATCACCAGCAATTCAGTACTCACAAGCTCTCCGAAACATACTGGATTATCCAACTCAATATCACCATTTCAAGGTCTCAACGGGCATCGTCGAACCGTACAACTGTCTCCTCACCACGCACACGACACTCGAGCATTCTGATGTCTCGTTCATGATGGACAATGAGGCCGTCTACGATTTGTCCAAGAACAATCTGGGCATCAAAAGGTATCCCTCTAGTCTACTGCATTCCTTAGCTTTGCGAGATGATATCATGCCGGCCGGGCGAAAGAGATGGTGCATGTGTGAAGTATCCTGGCACTGTTTTCCGTGAATCGCAGCCAGGAATAGAGACTCAGACCTGCATTCCAGTCCCACCTACACGAACCTCAACCGTATGCTGGCGCAAGTCGTCTCGTCCATCACTGCTTCCTTGAGATTCGAGGGAGCTCTGAATGTGGACCTCACTGAGTTCCAGGTGATTTACTATACTCATTCAACAACCAGAAGAATCAAGTGGATCTTTGAATCGTATAGAAATGTAACTAAGATTTTAAAAAGAATGAAACCGGTAAGTGGAAGTCCCTAATTCGACTCCCAGTCTGTGCATTAACCTTTGCTATCTCTAATGAAACGATTATTTCAGACCAATCTCGTGCCGTACCCGCGCATTCACTTCCCACTGATTACTTACGCTCCGATTATCTCAGCGTACGTTTTGTTCAATTTTTTGGAAATGCGAAGATGATCTTTGATCTCAACCCTTGATCTTTGCATGATCCACGACGTTTCAGTGAGAAGGCCTATCACGAGCAATTCTCCGTCACTGAGATCACTACAGCGTGCTTCGAGCCGGGTGCTCAGGTTAGTCTACGGCTCTCACCAATCCGCACACTCTATCGTCTCTCTGACTGATGAGAAGTAATGTAGATGGATAGATGACAATGTTGCTCAGGTAAATTCGTCCGTTATACGAAGAGAACCTGGAAGCATGATCTAATGTTCTTAGACTTTTTTAAACTTTATCACTTTCAACCTTCTCTCCAATCTTCTTCCAGATGGTCAAGTGCGACCCGCGCAACGGCAAGTACATGGCCTGCTGTCTGCTGTATAGAGGAGACGTCGTGCCCAAGGTGATCATATATTTTACTCCTAGCTGGCGTTTTACCATCACCTCTACATGTTCTACTAGAGATTGCTATTAGAGCAGATGGAGAGTAGAGTAGAGCAGATGGTTTAGAAGTAGGGTAGTGTCATGAAATTAATTTTTCCTGTCCAGGACATCAACAACGCCATTACCATGATCAAGACCAAGCGCGCGATTCAGTTTGTGGATTGGTGCCCGACGGGGTTCAAGGTACTACTCCTAGCTCTTTTCGAAATTCGCGCACTTCCACTCAGTCAGCTTTCACAAAATTTCCGCTCAAAATCTGAAGAAGAGAGTGTACCGTATACTGTATACGCGCAACAAGTTTTCTAGCATGTGTGATTGCAGTAAGAGTGACTTTACGGTTCCATCACCTTCTTTAGGTTGGCATCAACTACCAGCCTCCCACCGTCGTTCCTGGTGGTGATCTGGCCAAACTTCAAAGAGCGGTATGCATGCTGTCAAATACGACAGCGATTGCTGAAGCCTGGGCGAGACTGGACAGGAAGTTCGATCTGATGTACTCCAAGAGGTATGTTCTATGTTTCGTTATCTGTTTTATCTGTTTCTGCGATACCAAGTATATCATGATATCATGCAAGAGCTTTCGAAATTCTATTGTACCATTCGCAGAGCCTTCGTGCACTGGTACGTCGGGGAGGGCATGGAGGAGGGCGAGTTCTCCGAGGCGAGAGAGGACATGGCTGCACTGGAGAAGGACTATGAAGAGGTCGGAGTGGATTCGTTCGATGGGAATGAGGAGGAGTATTAATGTTATTGACCCTCGATTTCATGCTTTACAAATCGCAATAGCCAAATGTATTCAATGTAGGATTTATCTGATCAGTATGCAATCTATATCCAAGAATGTACATATTTAATGGTAGTAGCGTATGATAAATGAAATATAAGTTTTAATCTTGATCTTGAGCGTCTCTTAGAAGAAAGACATCTTGTCGGTCAATCGTTGCTTCATTGTCAACCAACGGGATTCTGGTTGCTTCTTACGAATCTCCACGTCCATTGTAGGCTCCCATCTACGATCAGATAATTTAATGAATATTTTGACATCATTGCACAAAAAGTAGTGCTCACAATCATACTTTGCTTGCGGTGGTTCAATCTCAATCTGAGATAAAATATTACTGTTATCAGTACCCAGCATCAAACCTCTTCAAAATCTCGATGAAAGGCCGCTTCTGTGATCCCATCGTTAGCTCTACTGCGACGACAATCTATACCTAGATGCCACTTTGCTTCCTTGCCAGTCAAGACTCTTTTCTGATACGATAAATACTTACGAATTTGGAAATGCTCATTCACCTCAATTGCTTCCATTAGATCATCCAGTGAAGTTTTAAAGGAGGACTATACCTCACGCGTCCCACGACGAAAACCCTGTGCGGGGCAAAATCAGTTTGTGATAAATTTTTCAGATTTTTAATTTTTTCATTTTTTTCGGTGGTACGGTAGCGGCGAGCGCCTCAGCTCGAAAGTTTTTCAAGTTTACATTGTTTTCTTGATTAATTATTCATTGCTTGTTGTTATTTACAATCTTGATTCTCGCTAGAACCTGTGTGCCTCGTTTTGCCATATTCGAGTTCCTGGATTGACGAAATATGGAGTTCAAAAGCGACCTAGCGCGAATTTTGTTTTTAATCAGTCGTATGCTTTGTTTCGCATTGCCATTGCATTCGTTTTGCTACGAGCATCTCTAGTAAAATAAGAAAAAGCGCACCGGAGCTGGGCTTATTAACAACAAAGAGACTAGTTGTGGCCTTGATAACTCGCGCAGTCCTTTGAAAACAGTTTACAAATAGATTCTCGCCTTGATAGTTGCGCTCCTTTCCTTATTTACTCTCCGCTCGATTGTTTAGCCTACTTTCATAATTAATATTTTCACGTACATGCGTGTCGCCCGTTTAACTAAACTAATTAGATATTTCCAGGTTCAGGACGCTGTAACGGAGCCTAGCCGCACAAAGAGGCGCACAAATCGCATCACCTGACATGAGTAGGGCAGGTTTGTGAATTTATTCTTAAATGCAAGCCCTATTTGCTGTAATTAATTAAACTCCAGAATGTTTATCATTAGAAACATAAGACGTGATTTTATTCGAGAGTTTGCTCGCTCGAGCCCCGCTCGCTCTGTGTTCTGTTACTCTCAATGTGTTCTCTCGATGATCAAGGAAAGGAAGACTATATCTCTTCAGGTGCTCAGTTTCCATGCAGTCTTCAATTTCACGTCGTGCTTCTACAATCCACCAGCGATCGCCTCCGTCAGCCCGTCCACTGTCGTGAGTCACTCTCCTTCCTTCCATCCTCCCCCCCCCTCCTCCAATCTCTTCTCTCTCAGGATATTCCTTCTATCCTCATAGCAGCAAAAGGCGGAATCAAAAATCCCGGAATGGTAACGGGTGAAATGGCTCACAACGTCACTCTCGAACTACTCAAATTCATGTGAGTCCCCTTTTTTTTAGCAAGATCTGACTATGGGGTCTAATCCTATTCTGTTGTTCAGATCCGACGATGAAACTCGATATCAATTGAGAGCGTCTCCTAAACTTCTGGATATGGCCCTCGGCAAAGAGAACGTTCAACATCTCCAGATTGCTCCACTTCTTCCGTTGAGAGAAATTATGAATTTCAAAAGAGGGTTAGTGATTCTTTGACTGAGACGATTGAAATTAGAATGGCGAAGAAATATTTGTCATTTGTCTCTCACACATGAACATTGGAAAAGGATGCTGTATTATTTGGAATTTCCTTCCCCTCAATATAGGGACCACCATCGTGAGAACCGATAATTGAAAGCCGCATAAAAGTAGGAGACAAGACCGTGTTTTAGCACATGCATAGGTGTCCAAGCCGGCGGCTGACGACCTTTTTGCGAAGTGCCCAATGGGCAATTTCATTGGGCACTTCGGACCCATGACCCGGGGTTCATGGTCCAAAATGTGTCGGAGGTCGACCCAAAGTACAGTATACCAAAGTGTGTTACCGTACTCCACTGACTTACCGTAACCAAAAATACCGTACCCCGGGAATCGCA
>LS532170.1:80278-115660 GCA_900490775.1 Pristionchus maxplancki | reverse complement strand
TTTTCACCGTTTCGGGCGTTTTTGACCTACTCAAAATTGTCCGATCAAGATGCGTCTTGGGACATTTGTGAAGAGTCGGTATAGCTACCGAATCTTCTTTATCGCATCAAGATTGGTTGAGAATTCGCATAGTCTGGCCCCCGCGCAGATTTACGTCCATTCTCCCTCCACACAAAGTGGGCGGAGCTTGCGGTCTCTAAGTATAGATAACCAAAGGACGAATATGATCACATAGTCAGAATACCATGGCCAGCTTGAGGTATAGTCCTTCTTTAATGCCACTTCCATTGAAGTACAAAACTTTCTCAAAGTTTGCTAGTCTACTAGTCTCGCGATGCTAAAAAATAATAATTTTACTTGCACCTCAGTTGCAAATCACCCAGCTAAAAACTTCAAACTTTTGCTCCGTTTCAGGTGAGGTTGCTATCATTTTCCACACTAAATCGGTGGTGAAGTACAAAGGATGAAGGTTGGTTAGATCGACTGAATTGATGAACAGTCTGAAAAGAACATTTTTGAGGGATCTGCAGGCATGTTAAACCTCTGCATATCCTCCGTAGTAATATCTTGAGCGATATTCATTGTTTTCCACTCAATATGAATACGATAAACTCTCAGATACCGTTCCAAAAGTGTCGTTATTGATAGCAACAATGAACGATTGAGTTGCATCTAAGATTGTATAATTCTGGGCAATAATATTTTCTAATCCTTACATTTTCCAGCATGAAAACGTGCGGATCGTAATGTCTCAAATTCGCATTCAAAGTGAGAACAAATTCATCCGTGAACTTTGCAATCGTATTCTGCTTCCCAGTGCTTTTATACCGCAGCATTATCTGTGAGAATTTCGAATTTTCATACGCATCGTCTTATTTTTGCCACTCACCCACAACACGAAATTAACAACCTCTGTTTTACACATAGCAATACCACAATCGTCAAACTCGATGGATCGAAGCAGAGGCTGCTTGCAATTTCTCGCTCTTTTGGTCGGCTTGTCAGATGTGTCGCTCAAATATTGAGCCACGGCGTCACCGCTACTACGTTTTTCACAAAATTTGACAAATAAATGATCCGCGCGTATGGGGAAATTGACGAGTATCGGAAAAGGCGTTCTACCACACCACGTCCATTTAAACACGTTTAAATAGGATTTAAGTGTTCTGAAATGGTTTCTGATACTTATTCCCATTGTGGTTAACTCAGTTACAGTTGAAATGATTAGATAGATCGGTTGCAATGCGTAGACATCGAATAAAAACATTTTTAGTCTGCGGAATTACGTTATGTCCGGACTATTTTAAAAACGTAGTATCGACCATGTGAATACCGTAGCTTTCGCCGACCTGCAAACATAATTGTAAGTTTGCTTGAAGAAATACGATAATTAGATCGAACGAATCATCGATCTTGGGAATCTAGGCTGTGAAACGTAAACATTTACGTCTCTCTCTCTTTTCTGACAATGTTGACATATTTCACAACAAACCTGCGCTATTCGCATCATGCCTATTGGCGTCCGAAAGCGCGGAAGCCTTGCTCGATTAGCTTTGTCCGTTATTAGGTCATTCCATTTTCGGCAAGTGAGTCGGATCGGTTGAGATACGGGCAGTTTCAGGCCGTTTTTGCGTTCACTGAAGTATGTCTGTACTCTTGCAACACTTTTATTGTTGATTACAGGAGTTACAATCAATAGGGCGGGAATTGGGATCTTCGTTCCCAATGACATTCTGGGAACTAAGATCCCAATCCCCTCCCTATTGATTGTACCTCCTGCAGGTCCATTGCCATGATGCCATGAAAAGAGAAGAACAAACCTGCTCGGAGAGTCGTCAACAAGGTTGAATACGCGCAGCAGGAGCTCATTCGGTAATATCGTGTTGATATTCTGGCGAATTTAGCCTGTTTAGATAAAAATTCATGACACCATTACCTCATGTACCTCCAGTACCCCTTGTTCCTGTGTACATCCAGAAAAGGGCCATCTCATTTGAGATATAGAGCGATTTAGGTGGTCAACTATTGCAGAATGCATGGCAGATAAAAAAGGGTCTACTAAGAAAGGTGGAAAGGGAAGCTGTACTAGTAACTCGCGAAGTAAGTAAAAGAGCAGTCTTGTTTACTCTCTCTCCCTCGCTATTCGTCTAGCAACTCCTGTTGCTGTGGTAACTGCATCGGAGTGACAGAGGAGCAGTCAGTGTTGGAAGATGAAATAATAATCCACCATTCGATTAAAAAATTAGAAAAAGCAAGTGAAGGCAGCCTCATAAAAGAAGTAAATCAGTTGAGTTTCACAAGCACATCAACAATTGTCTCTAACACTGATTTCGATTTCTGATGAATTCCGATGTGTTCTTTAACCAACAATCTACTCTAGGATAACCAAAAGAGGATGGGCCACTCATCCTGTCGTTTCATCCTCCTCTCCTCCTTCTCCTCCCTGCCTATCCTCCCTCCTTTTTCTATGTAGTCAGGGGCGACGCGCAATATTTCACCAACAATCTACTCGAAAAATGCCCAAAATGGTGAGCCACTCATCCTGTCGATTGGGCTACCGCTCCTCGTCTCAATCTCCCTCTCTAGTCCCTCGGATCCTTTTCATCCCTCCCCTCTCCTCCTCTCTAGTAGTCAGGTGCGACGCGCTAATCCCCTCTGCTACCTGCCACACACGGGGATAAAACGCGCGCGTCTCTTTTTTCTCTTCCCTTCTTCCACCGCCCAGACGATGAATGTAGTTCCCCTTTATTGCTCGTGATAAGCCAATTAAATCATTCGGACTATGATTTATGCTCTTGCCCTTTCTTTTTGATTTGATACCTGTTGATACCTGTGATAGCAATACCTGTTTTTTTCACACCTCCACCATCCACTCGCAAAAGAAGTTGCCTTTTGAAGTTTTTATTTGAAATTCACGTGCTATTTTTGTTCCCAGAGTGCACTAGCAAGCGTGATTATTGCGAGAATCGTTCAGGTTCTAGGCGATCTTTGATCAGGCGCAGCCTCCAAATTAGCCTGTTTCAGAGGTTGCATTCCACAAGGGGATAAGCGCTCTCTCACGTCGCAATGAACTCTCATCGGCCAGAGCAGCGAGAGAGCGTGGGAAAGTGAGAGACTCAGAATGCGCTTGGATACGCGTGGCGAGATTATCAAACCTGCTGTTTCGCTGATCCCTTTCCCTTCTTGAATTCAACATGAAATCAGCGACTTGGCTCGTGTTTCAGATTCAGAGTTCAGTGAAACTCGGCGTAGACTCTGTTTCTGAGTGAAGCGTTTTGCTTCGAGCTTCGTAGTTGCTTTTCGTTTTCCTTTGGCTATTATCCACTAGTCTCTTTCTAACACCTACACGGTCTCACTCGAATGGATGTTGTTGCGTGTGGAAAACATGCGCGATCTCTTCATCGCTCATACTCACTCGTTTCTTCAGCGCACCAGACAATCCAACCAAAGTGGCTGTAGTTTGCCCATAAACTACGTTCATTTCCTTAGCTGTCATTGCGATTCGTCTAATTTCCTTACTGCATCGAGCTAATGCGACCCACGCGAAACGTTAAATCTCGTTACTTTTGCACGAGTTTGACATCAAAAGGCAAAAAGCGAGAACCCATACCACCCCCCTCATTCGGCTACCCATTCAAGCCCCCTATCGGGCACTCGATAATGACAAGATTTGGGGACCGGATGCGCAAATGACGGTAATTATGGAGAGGAATCACCTCTGGATTTGAACTGTGGTCTATGACAGTTGTTTCCAAGTGTGGAAATCAAATGAGCTTCACTAATTCACTAAAGATGAAGGGCTTTTAAAGCATCGATTTTTGATTCCCTTCCGAGCTAAACTCAAATACTAAATGCACCATGTACTGTCGCGATGGGCATCGAGCATTTTACAGAGATAACAACTAAGAAATATTAAGCAGTAGTAAGCAGTTCCTCCTTCCGCACTCCGAACACTGTTCCCAGCCAGCTGGCAATAGGCAAACAGTGCACTCAACCTGTGATTCTCTCCATTCTACCCGCTCTCTTACTCTTTCTGACCAGATAAGAACGGTATGCCGAGGAGAGCCGCATTTATTATTCACTGCCACTCACCGTGTTGACTGATGTTCGCCTGGGCAAGAACAACAATTGCGATGCATCAAACAATATTTAGGAGCTCATTCGCACTAAGAATTTACGAATTAGGATCAGACATCATCTAGTAACCGAATCAGAGCAAAGAGAACACTTCACTAAAAACCCACCGAAGTTAGGTCCTGCATTTTCTTTCTTCTGTATGCTAATCGCCAGTTGACCATGCCCAGACTCATTACCAACTTACTCCTCTCTGTTCTGCTCCACTTCCCTCACTCGCCTCTCCATTTCACACTCTCCCTCCTCCGATCCATGTTAGATACTGAGTAGGGAGGTGAATCGAACGTCTCTGATTCACGTGCTCTCTCGTGTCTTTAACTGGCGATAGATCACGCGAAATTGAGAGAGTCGCCAGTCAGAGAGCGCGAGAGATCATGGCAAATGGAGAGAGTCCGGAGAGAGACTACCGAGTAGGGCCGGGCGAGTAGGTATGACAAGGTCGCACGATCCTTTCATCCCTCTCTTCTCTTCCTCATTTCTTCCTCGGTCGCTGCGCGCTCTATTTCGAACGCGTTTCAGCTCCTTTTACTAGCCTCCGGGTTGTTTCAGCAAAATTTCATTGGTTTCAGATCAATTTTGGCCAATCAAATCTTGCCTCTGCTAAACTCCCTAGTCTGACGATCACTCAGTGGAAATAGTTCAATTCCCTCACTTTCGCTTGCTCACTAGCTTCAACTGCCGATTACTCCTCACTGAGAGGCCTCATAAATCTGTGGCTGCACATGTTGCCGTTGGCTTACTCGCGAGAGAGAGAGGAGGGAAGGGTCAGCTAAGCGATGTTTTAAACTCACCCCTGCCCCCTGGGGTCAGATCTCCCTTCCTTCCCCTCAGGAGATCTACTCTCTTAGTGGTCAGAACACGATAGAGAGTGTGTGAAAGCGAGAGAGTGCTAGAGAGTCGACGATCGTGAGAGAGCGGGAGAGAAAGAGGCGGTGAAATGCGAAACCCGAGTGGTGGGTAGGAGCGGGGGTACTAGGTGGGGGAGTTAGGTGAGTCAATTTGCACTGTGACCTAGTCCGAGCGTTCGTTTTGTTGAAGGTTTTGTACGTTTGAGCCCATTTTTCTATCCCTTTTACTTTTTTTGATTCCTTCCTTTCTTCTATTTCAAATAAAATATCCTGCCTTGCTCACCCAACCTTGCTGATCTCGATTGAATTTCTGCTTGTGATTTACCGCCCTCCGACCCAAGCGAAGTGTCCCACTTCACCTCTCGGCATTAAACTCCCCTCTCATCTCCTCTCATTGACTGATTATGCTGTCTCTCTCCACCTAATTTCTGCCGTTTTACGAGCTTTCACGCGCCGCTTCGCACTCCTATTATTACGATGGACAATGACTCTCCCGATTACGAATGCTCACTCGCTCTGTCTGTCCGGTGAGAGAGCTCGTTTCATCATTTTCTTTTTCCACTGGCTCTTTTGTTATCAGCTTGCTGTCTGTTACACAGCAACCGGGGCGATTTCTCTTGCCACTAGTAATTGGAGCCACTCTTTCATTCTCTGATTCTCTTCATACCACACGCTATCTCGCTTGCTCTGATCGACAAGAGGAGAAATCAGTGTTCACACAGCACCTGAGAGGTGTTAGGCGATTCGTTGTTATTGCTTTTTATTTCGTTATTGTGATCCTTGGGCAATATCACTCATTATGCCAGATGATTTTCCATCATTACGTCTATTATTGCCTCCCCGCGTCATAAAAAACCGTAAGCTAGCCATCCTTTATGCGGAAAATGCCAATAATTATCGCGTCGGCAGATCTTTTTCCTTCCAATCCCTGTCCCCTCTCCAATCCCCCGGTCTCTAACTCCCCGATCCTCTCGAATCTGACCCTCTCAATTCGACACGCTTTCTCGCCGATCAGAGTGGTGAGAGAGTGCGTGAAATGGAGAGGGCAGACGATTTCCGCCTCTCGAATCGTTGCTCTTCACGCTCCATTGCCTTCGATTTCGTGTAGGGACGATTCGTTCCCGCAACCGTTACTCAATACGCAGTATTTTGGGCTAGACGAACTAATTGTCATGGTAGTGGAAGCGATTTCGCAATGCCGAATCTAATTTGTGAATTTGTTGTAATTCTAAGTCTTTGGCAAGTGGATCAGTTTATTGCAGCAAGAACTATTGAGTTGTCTTAGACAGCACATTCCGGATCGAGTTGTTACTCTCTCATAGATCATAGCCTCTTACTCATACTCGCTGTTTGTTTTGTGCAAACCCTGGCGATCTCTTGCGTGGGTAGTTACGCCTTTCGCATACCTTTGCAAAGGCTGTCCAATGCTCTGTTGTTGTTCAATCTCTACCGCACCTAACCGTCTAAAAACCGATCCGAATTGAGCGAATACCTTGCGCTGCCATTATGCTTGCCGCGCTCACATCATGCAGGTAGTCGCGTTTTCCACATTCCTTTGCAACGACTGACGGACGTTATTATTCCTACTGTTTCGTTCCGCTCTACCGCGGTACCTGAACGTCTAAAGACTGTTCTAAACGCAGTTACTGCTCTGTAATGATCTCTGCAATTTTTCTGCAATACCGTTATAAATGTAGAGAGAACCCGACTTTTCACTGCCATAGTACTTCCCCCACATTATACAGACAGTTTCGTCTCCCACATACCTTTGCTAAGGCTGCTGGTTGTTGTTGTTCAAGCAAAACCGCGTTGCCTAACCATCTCAAGACCGTTCCAAATGGAGAAAGAACCCGAGTGTTCCCTGCCATTATGCTTCCCCCCTCTCACATCATACCTGTAGGCGCAACGCTAAATGGAGAGAAGAAGAGAGCCGAGGAAGAGAGTTATTGTTTCGCAAGCATTGAGAGCTTTTCTCTTTCCATTCCACTGCCTAGCTGATCAGAGAGAGCGAGAGAGCGTGCGGAATGGAGAGAGTCAGAGTATGGATGGAGTGAGCTAGTGAGGGAAGAAGGAGAAGGATGCTGACAGACCGGTTTCGCTTCGCCCCTCCACTGTCTTTCGCGCATTTTTCCGGCCCTTTGCAGGATTCGGACTGTTGTGGGCAACGATTTACTATTTTCTGATCGATTCTCATGATTTTATCTCAGTTCTCCCTCGTTTACTCATTCTTGGACAGTTCCTCGTCCAATTCTCGTACTGTTTGCGAATCTGCACTGGACCACATACAGTCAAGAGCCTCGCCGATCACTTGACTCTCTCGATTTTGCTTGCTCTCTCGTTCAGTCCAAGTACGCTGAAACACATGAGAGTTACCACACACTTTGCTTCATTTGTCCCTCTTCTCTGTCTCCAGGTGAGATGAGACAAAAGAGCATGGGTTATCGAGAGAGCCCACCCCATCTCCCCTCTTTACGTTGCCAACGTTTACCTGCCTCCCCCAACACTGCATAAGGCAGTCTGTCTCGCTGTCTGGGCTCTTCCCCTTCTCCTCTATCTCTTCTCTCCTCTCCACTAGTGCCCCCGCGGGCTATCCGTCATTTTGGGGCAGAGCAGTGGCGCGATTTTGCGTTTGACGCGCGTTCGTAACGCATAAATCATATTTTTATAGTCGATTTTAGTTCTTGGACTCCTCAGTGATCCCCCAAGTTGAGTTTCTTGCGTTAATTGTAAGAATGTACACTCCAAGTTTACTTGATTGACCTTCCTTGGAGTGAGTGAGGGGGAGAAGTGAAGTTGTTCAGTGAAAGGCCGTGTTGAGTGAGCGTGCTCTACCTTTAGAGCGAACTCACCTTCGCCTTATTATCATTCATCTACTGTTTTTCATCGTTCGTTATCATCTCTGATTTCCTCCTTGCTCAGTATCGTCATAGCTAACTGATAATGCGATCATAAATTATCGGTTATCACCTCAGTAAGTGCAAACACCACTATTTGCACTTATTACAGAGTACTTACACTATCAGTAACCCTCTCACTTCCCTTTCTCTGTTTATCAAGTTGGAGTTGCCCCGCAAAATCTTCACCTTTTCGTTCAATATGACAACAAAACATATGATCGCAAGCATTTTGGCCATTCTCTGCCCATTCATATCAGTAAGATGCTATCACTCCAGCTTGCAAGTGCTCTCTTTCTCTCCTTTTTCTCTAAGACCCTCTCCATTCCCCACGCTCTCTCGCCAGTCAGAGTAGACGAGAGATCATTCGCAATCGAGAGAGTGTCCCTTCTTCCTCCTCTTCTTCCAGAAAGTGTGACAGGCGCTTGACGAATGTGTTCGGCAACACTTCGCCGGATGTTTTAGTCATCGTCCTCGTTTCCTTTTTTTCGAATATTTTATCAGATTTGTTCTTTATTTCTTCCTGTTTGGCATTTCCACTTCGTAGCACTCGAGAAGCCATTCTTTTGTTTGATAATTTCCCTGTTTTTGTGCCTCAGAGATCTAAAAATCTCCAGTTCAATATCTCTTCTCTTTTACGCCCAGTTCCTTTTTCTTATTTGATTATCTTGGATTTTTGATCCCCTGACTTCATCGTCAACCTCTATATCGTCGAGTTCCTAATCCGCTCTTGGCATTTCCGCCCCGTTCCCCATGTGAGAAACACTCGAGAATCACTCACTTCTGCTTTATTTTCACGCGCTTTTCTCGGAAATTCAACGAGCACAGGCGGATATTTTTCGGAATTCGTCTCATGATCACAGCTAAAATAGCTGTGCCTCATTCACTTCGCCGTTCTATTTATCGAGTCTTTGTTCTTGCTCTTTCTCCTCTTTTTCGAGGTGAAATCTCGCTGATTCGAACGCTTCTGCTCTATTTTCCTTGTGGAAACGGCCAGGAATGTGCTCAAATCAATCAATTATTAGCTACTGATGACGCAACCTTTATGTGTGTTGTTATTGCACGATAGCGCTTCCATAACACTTCCCGATTGTTATTGAGTGGCAGAAAGAAGAGCGCATTCGGAGAGGGAGAATCGCTCCTATTTTGATTGCGGCTCATTATCGATTTTCTCGGGTGATTCAGCGAGGTTTTAGTCAGTTTTCGCGCCATTTTAGTGATGTTTTCACTAGCGCCACGCCCTTCTTATCAGTGTTATCAGTAAGTGGACGGCTACCGACAGTACCTGGAAGGTAGTACTTATCTATCTACGTTCCATGCATTTCGCATAATCGGATTGAATGCTGATTTTTTATTTTATCTTGGAATGTTTTGTAAAATCCCAATATCCTCCACCCAATCTATCGTTTCTCACTTCATTCACCTTATCTTCCATGCCATGTATTCCTATTTTCAAAATTATAATGCTTCAAAATGATTTCAGCTCTCACTCAAATAAGCAATGTATTCTGATTTCCGATTGCTCGATCTAATCATTGATCAATTTCGTCACTCCACTCGTTCAGCCTCTTTTTCTCTCACCTCATTCGCCTTATCAGAGTGTAAAGCGCAAGTAAAAACGTAACGTCGCCTTTGTCGGTACTTTTCCTGCTCTCTTCATTGCCTTGGTCACTTTTAGGTCAGAGAAGATGAGAGAGCGCGCGAAAAGGAGAGAGTTAGACAACGCTTTGATCAACAATCGGTTCCACTTTCGCTCTTGAAGCTAAGGCAAAAAGCTGAAACTCGTTATCACCGAGTTTATCATCGCCTTTGTTACTTACACTGATTGTCTATCACGCGAAAGATCGGCATCAATCAGCCTCTGGTCATATTTTCTTTGTATTTCTATGCTAAAAACTGTCGACTCTCCTCGGTTTGCGTGCTCTCTCGTCTCTCTGATTTTCGAAATTACGAGGAGCATCCCAATTCCATCACTTCCCCTTTTCACTCCTCGCCACCTTCCATTTCCGGTCTTTTTCTCTCACCTTTCGTCCTGTTTCTATAGAGAGCCCGAGGCGCTTCTTCGGTTTCCAATCCTCTCTGTTCTGCGCGCTCTCCCGCTCTGAAAGACGAGCATTTTTTTACATCAGAAAAAAATGAATTAGGCTTGATTTTTGCATAGATTATCGCTGGTCGGATCGTGTTAGCCAATGTGAAAAAATATTCGCCGAGGCGAGTCAGTCCATAATATTTACTCCGCATTATCCCATTAGGATCATCCACTGCTATTACCTGTGGCTTCTTCACTTCCTTCTCTCACTCTCCTCTTCTCACACGTTCTCTAGCCTTCTATAACCGGAGAAAGAGCACGCAGAATGAGGAGAGTCCTCATAACCGAAGTCTCTCTCCTCATCCCATCACTCATTCATGGAAGCCCCCGTTCGTGAGAAGACTGTGTCTCTCAATTTGACATGCTCTCTCGTTTTCTCTGACCAGCTAGAGATTATGCAAATGTGAGAGACGAAAGGAGGCAAGCCATACTCTGACTCTCTCCTTTCCCCTTGATCTCTCGCTCTGTCTACCCGGCGAGAGATCACATCATTTCGAGAGAGAGAAGACTCTGCATCTCTACCCCTTCGCGCATCTTTACCGGTTTCTCCTTATTATAATAACCTAAGGGACTGGTCAGCTCCTACTCTGCTTCTCTGCCGCTCTCGCCTCGATCACACAGCCTTATTCAGCGTGTGTGACCTACTTCTCAGGTAGTCACTCTCTCGTTTTCCCACGCTCTCTCGCCTCCCTCTGCGTCTCTGCCCATCCAATCACAGCATTCGCCCTTCGGCTCATCATCATAACTGGACCTGCGGCTTTCCTGTTTCTCTGCTATCTCTGGCCGCTCTGCCATTCTCCTTCTTATCCCCGCTGATATCACTCTCTCCATTCGGCCTGATCTCTAGCAGGTTAGAGAAAGTGATGGACTGTGGAGGAAGGAGAGAGCTGATTTATCTATCATCGATCCTATCACAGCACAGCAGCTCAGTCAATTCACTTTCATACTTCACCTCCTTGCGAAATGAGCGCAATTCTGCACTTTGCTGGCTGATTTAGCTCGAGTTTCGCTGATTTTTGCGCTTTTTGAGTCTCGAAATGCTTTTATTTTCGTACATTCTCTTTGGAAAATGTTTCACTTTACTGTTTTATTCTATGAGAGCGTTATTTCAGCTGATTCAGTTAGAGCTTTCCATCATATCAAATTATTTCGAAATCTAGCTGTTTTTGCAGTTCACGAACATGATCTTTCCTGTACATTTTCACTGCATTTTCCTCCTCTAAGAACCTCGTTATTCCGTTATCTCCCCCTCCCCCCTAAGGGCTGATCAGTTGGCCATACAGATGCGCCCCGGGGCATTCTCTGCACTCTCTCCATTTGTCATGCTCTCTCGCCTTCTCTAGCAGGCGAGAGAGCAAGCGCAATGGAGAGAGCGACTTCGGTATTCTCTCTTTCTCGGCGCTCTCTCGCTTTCGCGCGCTCTCTCGCCGCCCACCGAAGTACAAGCTCCGATGTCGCCGGTGTTGAGCAAACAGCGCTCCGCTTCTCCGCCGCTCTCTCGATTCGGCACGCTCTCTCGCCGGATAGAGCAGACGAGAGAGAAGAGAGAATGGAGAGAGTCAGAGCGGCTCTCTCCCTTTCCCGATCCACAGCGATCGAATCGATTCGACTCTCTCTGCCCGAGCTCCCCTGTGATGATGTATTGCAACACTGTTTCCTCCCGTTTTCGTGCATTTTCGATGCTGTTTTCGTGATCTGAGCGCTCAAATTCCGCATTTTAATGCATTGATTGATCGATTCCTTACCCGTCAACCGTTTTCCGTATTTTTGTTAGCTCACTTTGCATTCTGGCGTTCTGTTATCACGGCTGTTCAATGATTATGTGCCTATTCCCGTCATATGTTGTTGAATGAGCAAGCGCATATTGGCAATGATTGCTCACATATTTCCTGATGTCATATCTTCCTATTCGATTCATTTCAGTAACTATTCTCTCGATATTTCGCCTCATTCTTGTAGTGTCCAGATCGGGTTTCGCCTCATGAGTTGTCCACTGTGATGTGTAAGAAAAACGGGCGAGAAGGAGGGTAATCCGAAACTGGCAGAGCAGTTTTTGTGTGTGATTATTCGCTTTATTTTTTTAAACGAACGCCTCAAGCAGCATTAACATCGCAATAAAATCGTGGAATAGTTCACGAGTTTGTGAAACTCAATCAAATCTCAGTCAGTAATTTTCCCTTTTTTCGCTTCAATCACTACTCCGTGTTCACCCTCCGCAGTCCGGATTCGAACGAGGTAATCACTGCCTCTCTCCAATCCCCTTGATCTCTCGTATCTCTGATCGGCGAGACACAAGGCAAAATGAAGAGAGCAGCTCGTAATCACTAGGGCAATCTTTACACTAGTCGTTGCGCACCTCTCTTCGCACCGACGGGGCTTTGACCTTACTGTCTCTCTTCTCTCTTCTTCTTGCTGATTGTAATAGTTCTTTTGCTGATCTTTCACGGCTTTTCACGCAATAACAAGTGGCTTATCAATCAACCGACTTCTTCGTTATCTTCTCATTATTTGCCTCGGTGATCTGATATTATTTTCATCCATAACTGCAAAGAACAAACCCCCTTGTCACCTCTGATTGATAATTGGCTCATAAATTGACCTTTTCCCTTTCACAACTGATGTTCTTTCAACTTTATATTTTTTTTCCTTTTCAAAAAATGATCTGACCCCTTCATAATTGGTTAATCCATTCATTTCTTTCTGTTCTGATCTGGTTTTCGAAATATTTTCAGCACTGTTTTCATCCAAAAGTAGTCTCAACGATCCGAAACCCCTCGTCACCCTTCATGATTGATAACTCCGGGCACGCGCTGGTTTTCTCATGCATTTTTCATCGCTTGGTCACACCTCGATTCATTCTCTGGACACTTTGCATTTCAATGAACGGATTCGTTGTTCTCCGTCTCTCGCTTTCGCGTGCTCTCTCGCCTTCTCTGACCAGCGAGAGAGCATGTAAACTTGAGAGAGCCAATTCTCACTCCATTCTCACTTTGATCCTTGCTCTTCTGACTGGTTCTTTTTCTGCTTTCGAAACAAATGCTACTAGAAGTCGACCTTTTCCATTCAAAGGCGTCAATCGTTCTCTCATTCTCCTCGAATTACCTTATCTTTCACTTATTCTCTCCATTCTGAATGCTCTCTCGCAGGTCAGACGGAGTGAGAGAGCGTGTGGAAAGGAGAGAGTCAGTGACCGTTCAGTATCCTCGATTCCTCTATGCGTGTTGATTCACCGTAGGAGTCACGTCGATTCCTTTCGTTTCTCTCTATGCGGTGCTCCATTCAACAATTAGTTGTACGATTGTTATATCGCAATGAGCGATCTTTGATCGCATTTAATTTATTGTCTTTCTGAAGCGTCCATTGTCAATTATGCATCGATTCTAATGTCGCCGTCCTATTGTTTTGGTTCTCTTTGCGCTCGACCGCGTATAGTTTCACCGCATTTTGTCCCCAATCCTCCCCATAATTGCATCTCTGACCCGTTAGGACCTGTCAACTTTTCGTCCATCGAACCGCTTGATCCCATAATTTCGTTCTCTCTCTTCTCGTTCCCTTTTCCAATGCTCCCTTGTCAATCAAAAAGTTTTTGCGCCTTCCAGCCTTCGATATTGCTGTAATTTGTCTACTACTTTTCACATATTTAGAAGTGTTAGTGATTTTCTAAAGTTTGAGCTTTGAACGTCTAAGTATGTGCCAAAGTGAAGAGAATTCGTTTAGAGTGCGATTTTTGCTGTTTTTGTTTGTCTTTGCTTTTCTTCTCTTCCTGCGTCTCTAAAACTATCCCATCTGTTGTCCCTCCATGAAACTTTGCTTTTCGACTTCCCAGTCCGTTTCGATCACCCGATTCAATGAATGAAACCCTGAATTGGCTAGGGTATCAGAACCATCGTTTCGCGGGCGCACCTAACACCTTTACGTTATAAAACATGCTACAATAGCCGTACTCCGTTGTCAAACGATTGTGATCTTATACTGCTGCCAGTACAGTACTCTCTAGCTCTGCCTGACCCGTCATATCACTGGTCGGTTTCGAATCGCAGTACTTCGTATAGCACTGACATCGTCAGAGAGCAGTGATCTGTCCATTTCGAACGCTCTCTCGCCTTTCTGACCTACCAAAGAGCAAGTATAATGAAGAGAGTTCGATCATTCATCGCCGCCGGTAACACGTTCGAAAGATAATAGGGAGGGAAGGGGGAGAGGTGAGGGAGAGCAGCGACAAAGCAAAGCAACTAAGTGACTGTACTGTTTCCCCCACTTTACTGCCGCCATTGCTGATCCAATTTCGATCTTTCTGTGATGGAAATGCAAAATCTCATTACCAACTAATACTAACTTGACCTGATTTCGCCTTGTTCATCATGCAACGAACTTCAAATTCACTTCGTTTGGAGCATCAGAGTACGTCCCTACCAAAACCCTGCTATTTTTCGCCGAAAAACACTTGCGATCAGTATTTGTCGCGTAGAACAACTCTACCGAGAAAAATAGCGCCAGTTAGAGTTGGCAGTTGCGCTATTTTCGCTACTTACAACAACCAGTCGATTCGCGGTAGTACTCGAGAGAGTTTTATCGAGTTCCTCGCTTTTCTCTCTCTATTCTCTTGTTTTGCCAACCAATGCGCACGCATTATCAACGTTAGCTCAACTCTTGCGTCTTGAATTACCTGTGAAACATAACTCATTCCGCTTTTAATTTTTTTCACCTCGCTTAGTAATCTTAATTATCACACCTCGAGTTACTTGCTTATCGCTCTTCGTAGCTTTGTCCGTGCAAATAATCACTGTTCACTTGCTCATTTCATACTCCTTTGACACAGTAATCACATTATCACGAGAGATTTGCACCAACTCAACCCAATCTCTGATCCTATCCGGAAGTCCCTTCTCTCTTTGTCTCTAATTATGTACTATTGTTCCAAAAGCATTACCCTGCCTATCTCTTTATCCCTTTCGTTGAGTAATCTCAAGCAGCAATTAACAGGCGATATCTATGCAACCTCATCCCAATCTCTGGTCGTATCCGGAAGTCCTTTCTCTCTTTGTCTCTAATTATGTACTATCGTTCCAACTTCACTCACCATTACCCTACCTACCTCTAAATCCCTGTCGTAGAGTAATCTCAAGCAGCAATTTACAGGCGATATCTCTGCAACCTCAGCCCAATCTCTGATCCTATCCGGAAGTCCCTTTTCTCTCTTTGTCTCTCCTCCTGCCCTTTTTACATCCACGTTCCCATGTGGTTTCTTTTCCCATCCTTCCCCTCTTCTCGAGTGCGCTAAGTGACTCGATTTCTTTCCGGATCTCCCCGCATCTTCCTGAACCTTTTCCGATTGTCGCGAATGCGAACGACCGACACAAATTTAGCAGCTTCATTACTGCGATTTCGCAAGATTTTTGCTTCAAGTCTGACCTAACCGACCCTACACACTCGATTTCATTGATTTCTGATTTATTTATTCTTTTGAAGCTGTAATTTCGCGCTATTTTTCGTGTTCTCTTGATTAAAATCACTTCATTTCAGCTCAAAATATGCATTTCAGATGCTCAGAGGCGAGTCGTGATTCGACAAGAGACTGTTCGTGAAGCAAGCGACAAACGGGTTCTCTCCTATCTTCTCACACAACGCCTATCTCTCTCTCTTCTTCCTACTGTTAGCAGTTATCACTAGGATTCGTCACCAACTGCTGGCGGAAAGTCCAAAAGGACCAGCGAATTGGTGAGCAATTTTATGTGTTTTCTAGACTCACAAGCATCGTCCACTAATCACGTTTGCAAACAAGAGTCCTTCATTTGCGACTGAAACGTATTCGACACCTCAAAATTATAACAGAGTTTAGACAAGCTGTGGTTGACTTGTGAATTGTTTTTAATGCATTGCGTCGATGAATTTACTGCTCAAATTGGCGTGCAGGAAACTTTGAGGAGATAGTGAAACATACTGGAGAACTGAAATCGTAGCAGAGCGAGATTCGCGTAAATCAGCGAGTTTGGCATTTCATTTTCATTTTTGCGATAGGCTGAAGAAACATCAAACTCAGCGTAGAGCGAGTGGTATTTAGAAGATAGTGAAGCATATTCGAGAACAATTCGATGATTGACCTCAATGCCGCGCAAAAACACGAACGTTATCGAAAACTGCTCTCTCTCTCGTCGCTCCATTTAATCTGATGGGCAAACGTTAGCTATAAACGACGCAAACGTTAGCCGAGTTTGTGTCATAACTCGACCCCTCTCTCTTGGTCGAAAAGTGGACGCTTTTATGCCAGTTTCGAATACGTTTCACATTTTTCTAATGAATACATTTCTCAACTGCGATCGATTACTCGTCTACGCAAGTTTTGTAGAACCAAAAGAATCACGGGTCTCATCCTAATCAGTAGTTATTTTTTATAAACCTTATCTTAGATCTTTAATTTTTGATCACTGCCCTTCTGCAGCCCTGCCTCAATGAGTCAATACGCTGAGGTTTAAAAGCTGGTCTTTGATCTTTGATCTTTGATCTTTCCTCCTCTGCAGCCCGTCCGTCGATGCGGGACACGGCGGTGGTGATCGAGGACGAGGCGGCGGCCGCTGCAGCAGCTGCAGCAGGGCTGAAGCCGACCACGACTGTCGCCGGCGTGCGGTGAGTGATTTCTATTATTGAGGCAACAAAAGAGCTGCGAGCATCGAGGGATGATCATTGCCGTATTGAATTGAGAGTGAAACTCATTTGAGATTAATCTCAATAGAAAAAAAACTGGTCTGAAGCAGACCACCGCGGTGGCGGGGGTCAATTGAGTAGACTTTTGAAAATAAAGGAAGAGTGGCACAAGGAGAACATCTTGATGAGAAATGAGAAAAAAATGGATTTTGATGTCGTCTACGGATGAATGATGTGGGTTTTTTACTTTAAAACGGACCAGAGTGGTATCGAGAGTTTTCCGAACCATCATGATTTATTTACCTAGTGAAACTCTTTTGATATCATTTCGAATACGCTTTGTTCTGTTGTAGACTCTGCGCTTTAAAATATAAAAAAAGGATAGCTTGTACATTTCAGATTTGACGAGACGCCCTTTGACAGTGTGTACAACATCGGGGACGAACTCGGAAGGTGCGTTATTTTTATTTATTTGTTTTTATTTATTTGATTTTTTTGTTATTCCAAACCGCGTTCTATTCTCGTTCCTACTTCCAAATCTCATTGCAACCTTCCTTTCTCTGAACTTCTCTCGAATTAGTCCGCTGCAATCCAATTTGCCTCTACTCTCCTGGTACTCTCTAGTCACTTTATTTCACCTGTTTTACCTCAAATTTGCTCAATGCATCTCAAAAATCACGAGCCCACAACATCAGGGACATGAAAATGGGCAGAATAAGATGATAAATAGATGCTGAATTCTCCTCGAACGGCTTCAAATCGGTCTCGTTATCACTCGATTTCCATGAGAAGGTTTGAGAAGCGATTGCCACACTTCCATTCCAGTTGCAAAAAGGCTTCTCGCAGAGGTAGTACGTACGATTGTCGAAATCGATAAGGCCGAGCTGAAATATTAAAATATTTTGATAATAATATTTTTTTGTTCCGGGTTCGTACCTTCTTGATCGGTTCTGCGCCTCCCAAATCCGTTACGTTCACGCAAGTTCGCACTCCTTTGCCCTCGCTGAGCGCGCAGAGCTCGCCAATGCAGAAATACTTCTAAATTGATTTATTAGTTTAGGTTAATTAGGTTATCAAAAATATGTTATTTACTTCCAAGTCTTTCCTACTACCGATGATCAGCATCTTTGAAATCAAGTCTGATTCTGCACATTTTTTATAGGAAGAGTCAGCGATCTCCCATGAATGAATAGGAGCTTGATCCCTTATCTCCCAATCAAGTATCTATGCAAACGCTGATTCATAATCTTGCGCTCCTCAATTCGCCGATTTTCGAAATTATCCCTAGAAGTAACGAAATTGAGCGCATGCGTATAGCTACTGCGTCAAGGAATGAGAAACGGAAATTAAATCCACCGGGAACTTACTAAGTGACCAAAGTATGTTATCGCTCTTGAGTGCAGCACCTGATTCCTCTCTAATAGCAGGTCTAGCCGAGAGATCTCTAGATACCTAAAACTCAACAATGACATCACTCGACAATGAGAGTGTCTAGGCGGACGCGGACAGAAAAAAAGCGGAAGTTTTCCACATGTCTACATTTCATCGATCAGAAACCTGAATATTTAGTCTGAGAATAAGCTCTCTCGCTGAGAGCGTACAGCGTATCTTACAAGGCAGACACTAAAGTCAGGGCCAACAGATCTGAAAATGTGGGCAGGGGCTCGGTTACAGATGCCAAAAACCGATTTCCAAGCCTGCTAAACCCTCGGGGTCTGGTCAGAAAATCGATACACGATTTTGCATTAGTTGTCCAACTTGTGCTTAATGAAGAAAGATGCTGACATCACTCGCGACGCCTCCGATCTCGAATGAGAAATGGCACTTGACGAGGGGTCTCGATCGATAGGTCTCGTTCATCGCAAAGTTCTCAGATCGATCGGGAAGGAATTCATTACATCTGGTCTGAAATAGGTTGAATTTTCATGGAATCAGTGTGATTTTGCCAGAAAAAACTAACCGTATTACATCTGCAATCGCTCTCGATCTGACCCGATTGAGTCCGATGATGCAAGCAGGTATTCTGCCAGAGGTAGCCGAGCCAGGAGGAGTGGGGAGTAAATTCGTCCTGTAATTAGACTGTTGATTATTAGTATTCTTGTCCATATGAAGAAAACCTTCTAAAGATTATTGACATGATTCACACTTATTGGCTCGCATCATCTACGAAACCTTTCGGCAACAAATTAGTGGTTGGCTTCAGTGTTATTTTCAAGTGCAAACTAGAGAGGGGTATGAAGATTGCCCTCATCCGTCTATTACTCACGACTGATGGATCATTAGGAGTAACAGTTCGAAAAACCGTAATCGCTTCTATATTTCGCATATCTCACTATGCAATGCGTATGCAATGAAGAGACGGCGACATGCAGTCTAAACTCTACGTTGAGTCTGAACCACTCACCACCGAATTCTGACACTGCCTCGCTTGTCCCACATAGAGACACTCGTACGACAGACAGTAGTCCTGAGGCCTGGATTAACTTTTGTAAACCGATTTTCGAAACGCATTCTCACTCCCTGGCGCACTGCACGGCGGTCGTGTTGACCGTGGTGTAGACCGCTTGCTGTGTGATATCTTGCATATTGCAGAAATCAGCGCTCCTGAATATTGATTTCTCGATGGCTACAGTAACCCATAACTACGGTATCTCGCGTATTGATTATGCGAGATGTGTAAATGTTGCATCATATTGCGCAACGCACCGGCAGTAGCACCGGACGACAGAGTACCCGGCGATTACGTATTTCGTGCAGCCATCCTTCATGTCGATGCCGGAGATGCAGTCCTGTAATTAGAAAGAGTTCAAAAAATAATTTTAAAGATATAAAAATGTATGGAATATGAACTAGAACGTACCCGATAATACTGTATTTGTACATCATTCTCGTCTCTCTCCTGGTAGCACTGCTGCCCTGCGCATTCCATTTTTGTCATATCCATTACCCTGAACGAGAATGGTTCCTTCTTGGTCCTGAAATATTCTAAAATCGAGCACACTTACGCATTATTAAATCCACCCATCGCTCCGTGCTCCACGCACTTCATGGCCAGTAGAATGGGTAGGAGTGCGAGAAAACCCGTGGCAAGCATCAGCGACATTGCGATCTGTAAAGATCAAAGATCATGTTGCAAACGGAGAAAAAATATGTGAGCATCTGAAACTAGAATGTGTGAGAATGCTGAGAGAGATTTCTTTCTTGCTCCGCCTCTTAGCTGGGCTCCGACGCAAAAGAGGCTGCGCAATAGACTCCGCCCTTATCTCTCCCTTGAGTACTCTCTACCTATCTCTGATCGAAAGTAAGTGCATAATTTGAGAGAGTTAGCTGCACCTGCCTATGTCAAGTTCGGAAATTCAGGGAACTAGAGACCATGCAAAACGGGGAGAGTCTAGGCACTTTATTTGCGAATCTCACCTGCTTTTGCCCTGAGAAATGATAACTAGTTTGGCCGCGGAGCCTCAGAACTGCGTAGCAACTGTGTAAGTCTCGCACAGAAAAGAGGCTCGCACGAGAGACAAAAATGGAAAATAGTGAGACGAATAGCACGTAAGCTCAGTTGAGTTTCACATTATGTATATTGAAGAGGGCATGCGGAAAGGGAGAGGCAGTGGTCGTCCGGCTTTTGATGAAAATAATAAAACAAACCAATTTGCAGTGGTCAATTCGCCGTCGTTCGAAAAGTCACCAAAAAGAGCTCGGGCGAAGAATTCGCGGCGAAATACATCAAGAAACGGCGGTAAGTTAAGACTTTATTATCTTTTTCTATCTTCAAGAAGAAGAGAAATAATCAAAAAAAAATACTTGGCTTGGAGAGATAGTTCCTGGTTGTCGTTTCTTCTCAAAGAGTTGGAAAGCACTCTTCCAACCTGAGCGCTAAAATCGGGGAAACGAATTGAAGAAGTTCCCGCTAGTCTAGTCCAAACATCTAGCTCCAGACCGCTGTAGTGCGATTTCGGTGCGAAGATCAGTGTTCACTAAGGAAATGAGGGAAATGAGAAATCAGCCGATTGACTTAGACTGAAATCAGACTATAATCACTGAAATTAATGCCAGGAAGTCTTTATACCCCATGATTGCTAATCTCTTTTGATGATTATAGCTGAGATCTTTGGCTGAGAAGAAAATCAGATTATAATTATGTGATGAATCACTCTAATCTCAGGGGAATTCGTGCAATTCTCGAATTTACACTGATTTTCGAAAGCAACCTTTGGACGAGGCGCATTACTGGCACATACAGCGCATAATTATATGAAGAAATGCTGAGATGGAAAATCGTGCAGTTCAAAAGACTATTTCAGCTTTCGAAAACAAACGTCCGCGCGAAACATTTGCTTGAATCGGAACTAATGAAGCTAACTCATAATTATGTCGATGAATCATTCGAAATGTGCAATTTGCGCAGTTCAAAAGTTCGTAGACTTTCGAAAACAGCCTCTGTGAAAGGCGTCTACGTGAGTAACTGCGTAATCTTTAACAACAATGAAAAGATGTCATCACTTCGATCTTTAGAGCATCGGTCAGAGTGAGCGAGACTGAACATTTGCATCAGAAACATCGGGAGCGCATCATACAATTTCCCAGACCGCTAGAGATTGCGCAAAACCGCGAAACGCAGACATCAGAATTTTGACAATAGCCTATCTATTCATAGCGATCACGGAAGTCTGTGCTGATGCGTGAAGGTTATGACAAAATTTGTGACTTGGATATCATAAACTCCGACGATTAATTAGCTAATTAATTAATGGTGCTAATTAAGGTATGCAACATCTCGACGGGGCGTCACTCGCGCCAACATTGAGAGGGAGGTGTCCGTGCTGCGATTGCTTGGAGGTGGGCTTTCGAATAATAGGAAATGAGCTTCGAAATGAGAGTATTGGTTTTTTGAGAAATGAGAAGACACATAATCGTCTTGTATCAATTTTATCACCTTTTATGAATGCTTTGAAACTCATCTGAAAATTCCGAAGTGTGTCAAGACTATGGGAAGATGTTGTGGATTGGGTTGCGAAAATAAGTTAATTAATTAAGATTATGACGATTAATAATTAGATAATTATTCCAGGCCACCCCAACGTGATCGAGCTGCACGAGGTCTACGAGACGCCGGGAGAGATCATTCTCGTGCTAGAGTTGGTGTCCGGCGGGGAGTTGTTCGACCATGTGTGCGCAAAGGAGTATCTTGATGAGGTATGTCGGTCTTGGTTCACAACCAAGGCTTAGACGAGATAATTAATATCCCAGTATAAGAACCAGAACGAAGTGCCTCCTACAGCACATTTCCTTGTGTATGTCGGATATAGAGTTATAGGGAGATTTGAGCAAAAATTCAATTCGAATTTATGAAATTCCTTGGATTTCCAGGTCGAAGCCGCAGCCTTCATCAAGCAGATTCTCCTGGGCGTCAAGCACCTCCATTCCCTGCACATTGTCCATCTAGATATCAAGGTGAGCTGGATATTCAATGGTATCCAAAGTTATACAATAGAGAGAAAGCCGATGCGCGAAATCCTGAAAAAAAACGTGAAACCCCTTTTGCACTCATTCGAATTGCGCAGCAAATAGTGTTTAGACCTATCTCGACATCACATTGATTTTTTTATTTTTGTTTTTGGATTGGAAAGAATGAAACTATTACAAATCACACGACATTCTACAATTTGTAATACCCTTGAAACATATAGGGAATTCATTTAGGAAAAGGGAGTCTTCAATCCTTACATAACGTCCATCCAACTGAAACACTCATTTCCAGCCCGTAAACGTGGTGCCAAAGACATAGGACAAACTCCTAACTGAAATTCAGTGAATAGTAGATCTGATAATGATTTTATTTATTTTCGAATTTCATATTATATACACAGCTCAAAAAACAATTCCAGCCGGAGAATGTAATGCTGAAGAAGCGGGGCGAGGCGCAGGTCAAGTTGATCGACTTCGGCCTTTCGAGGAGAATTCCCCCAGGCGCCTCGGTGAAGGACATGATCGGCACGCCCGAGTTTGTCGGTGAGTGCTTTTTTTTATCTGATTGAATCCATTTATTGAACCTGTCTCGTCTCGATTGCTAGAGAAACACATGTTTGGTTTTAAAATACCCCTGAAACGTATCCGAAGCGAGTATCTGAATATCGGAAAATTAGAATTCATCGTTCAAATATAATTCGTTGCAGCCCCCGAAGTGGTCAACTACGAGCCGCTCTCAGCCGCCACGGACATGTGGGCGCTCGGAGTGGTCACGTATATTTTGTGAGTTAAAACTTTATTGTATTTAATTTTTTTTGAAATGCCTAATGAAGGATAACTGCTAAACTAGCATCTCAGTCCATTTTGGAATAGCAATGAAACCTATCCAAAGGACCACTAATCCTGTCAAAGAAATGTTACGTGACAGGGATAATTCGAATAGAACTACGTTCGCTTTGTAAAAAGAGCCAACTATTTGATTCTGGTTGCAACTTGACTTTTTATATTCCAGGTTATCCGGTGGCTCTCCCTTCCTTGGTGAGTCGAGGGACGAAACGTTCTGCAATATCACAGGGGTGAACTACCACTTCACTGAGAGATACTTCAAGAATACGTCCAACTATGCCAAGGTGGGCGTTGAAACTCGATTTCTAAATGAATACTTTTTTCAATAGACACTAGATAGCCAATTTTCCACGCTGTGGACAAACATTTCGCAGTAGTATCGCTTCTACTTGTTACTGAGTAAGAATAGGCTAGAGTCTAGCCAACGGATTTAGGGAGAAATTAGATCTCTGGCGCGTTCTGCGAAAGATAACCTGGAATTCCGAAACTGATCTCTAACACTTCATCTTTCTAGGCAAACTAGAGACTTTCCGCTGACGCACCTGCTCTCAGTTTCAAACTTGTGATTAGAAAAGGGGAGAAAAGGGGGAAACCAATTTGCGACACTCGCACTAGTCAGAAGACCGAAATTCAAGAAAATGAACGAGCGAGAACTTGATTCGTAAAGCGGGGACATTGAAATCGTAGAAAAAAATAAATTGAAATGAGTTTCACACTGGGTACAGAATGAACGGGGTTCAGAAAAGTTGATGGGACACAGAGTGACGACTGAAAAAACATTCAAAAATGTTTAAATTATTTGCAGGACTTTATCGCTCGATTGTTCGTGCGCGACGTCCGCAAGCGGGCGACCATCGACGACTGTCTGCGGCATCCGTGGATTTGCGGGGTGAGTCGTACTTTTCAACAATAAACAATAAACTTCTCAAGAGACACTACTAAATTAGCGAAACAGTAGAAAAAGTCGTGTATTGATGAAAAAATCGACGAATGTGTTTTAATTTATTCTTTTCTAGCCATCCGGCGGCGACATCGACATCCGTCGCACGTCGTGCATTACCATCTCGCAGATCCAGGCATTCAAGACGAGGATGCGGTGGAGGGTGAGATTTGGCACAACTTTTTTGAATGTTGAAAACTCGAGGATTGATACGAATAATGGGCTCCCATCAAGTCCATCTCTATTGGAATAGATTTAAAATCATTGAAAATTGAGGGCGATTGATTCAAATTCCAATAATTCCAGAAATCAGTCGAGATCGTAACGATCTGCAATCGGCTCACGCGGTCAGTGAGGGCGGCGATCAGAAAAGCGGCAGAACTGGGGAGAGCGTATGATAGCAGATTCGATAAGGTTCGTTTGTATTCATGGAGATCTGAGAACTTACAGAAACCATTTCTGATTATTTTTCCAATAGTCTTCGTCATGCCATCATTTTCTCTAGTGACCACTAGTCTTTCTGTTATTGGTGAAACACAACAAGAACGTCCAGCAAAAACAATTTTTTATCTAATGCATCGATCAAATTTTTATCTATTTAATTCCAATTAATTAATCCTTCCAGGAAGACCTGCTCTGCTCGTCCGTCCTCATCGCTTGCGAGGAGGGAAACGTCAGCGGACTGGCGAAGCTCTTTGATCTGGCCAAGATCCATCCGACGATAGCTAATGGGGTGAGGATTACTCCGTTGTGCTTACGTTGGTGATACTATTATATGTGCATGAATTTCTGTAGGACGAGAGAGTGTGTGAAGTCGAGAGAGCGTGAAATTACCAGAACGTGATGTTCCTCATTTCCAGCAAGGCGAGTCCGCCCTGGACGTCGCTGTGGTTTGAAAAGTAATCAAAATTCGTGAGAGAGCATGTGAAATCGAGAGAGTGCAAGAATTATTTCTCATGAACATATATGAAGTACATAATTCCAGCAAGGCGAGTCCGCCCTGCACGTCGCTGCGGGCGCCGGCCACTTGGATACCGTCAACTTCCTGCACATGAAGGTTCGAAATTGTTATTTATTTCGAATTGAAGCATTATTTACAGACTCGGGCAACCTCCGAAAATAGATACTTTTTTAAACAAGATGTCGCAGTAGCATTATTTGAGCTTATCGCGCATATATTTATATTATTCGTGAAGCATAACCGAAATTCGGAATTGTACAACAGAAAATCATTAAATACCGTACCCTTGCAGGGCGCCGAAATCGCGCGGCGGGACCGCCGAGGGGACACGCCTCTGGTCTGGGCCACAAGGGCGGGCCATGCCGAGACGGTTTCGTACTTCCTGAGGGAAGGAGCGGAAGTGAACACGGCGAATATCGTGAGTGATAATGATTATTATGTGAGATAAGTAGAAAGTCTCGTGTTTGTCGGATAGAATAGATGGAAAAAGCGGAAGGAATATCATAGCAAACCTCTGCTGTGAACAGGAAAAAAAGGAACAGCGAGCATTAATTTTATTGGTGAAAAACGTCGATACATTTTTCGTGTCTAATTTCCTTTGCATTATCGTACATGTGAAACACATCTGAGAAGAAAAATTAGCTGATGATTGTGAAAAAAGAAAAGTATAGAAATGAAAAAAATAAAAATAAACATGTCGTTGTCCCTCTTCCTATCCTTGCCATCTCCTAACTCTGCCTCTAGCTGTTGTGCTTGTGCCTCTGCATAACCGTGTACAGTGTCGTCCGTAACATAGTACCTACCGTAATCGTGCTACCGTAACCTAGTCGGTGACCTACCGTAACCCTCGTCCTCTCTACCGTAACCTCAGACGAGCGAGACGCCCCTGCACGTCGCCACTCGCTTCGCCCAATTGGACTGCGCGGAGACGCTGATCGGCGCGTCGGCGAGGCTGACGGCGAGAGATGAGGTGAGCTGCCCCTATAATAGGAGTAGGGAAATGACTCTCTTCATTATGCACGCTCTCTCACCGGTCAGAGAGGCGAGAGAGTACGCGAAATGAAGAGAGTGATTTCTTGCCAAGCCATCCCTAAATAGGAGCGTCCGAGTTGAACCCAGGCCTTGGTTTAGAAAAAGCAGCATGATATTACCCCTTTTTGCTAGTTCCCTTCCTATTTTGTTCAATCGGAGCCAGTTTATCTGCGAATAATCCTAAATAGCATAAAAAGGTCCCACGATTATGATAGCTGAATGATGTGCATTTTGTTGCCAATGATTCTCGTTCTGTGCAAGTTCCTTTCCCATGAATGCAAGTTCCCCTACTGCTCCGATTTGCTGCAGATATTGATCCCCCTTTTCGAAACCACGCACCCCCGTTTGAAGTGATCCTTTCCGCACTCTGTGCCACGCACCGTGTGACCCGTCCTTTCCTATTTCCTATGGTTTCTATTGGTGTTGGTTGATAGATGACTTTTATTTCGAAACGGTGCTGATTATTGTTCGAAATAAGGGTAATCGTCTCTTCATTTTACGCGCTCTCTCACCGGTCAGAGAGGCGATAGATTGTGCAAAATGAAGAGACGATTGCCCGTATTTCGAACTCAAATGCCTCGTCCCCTCTGCTTCAGTCCCATTTTGCAGCACGGTGAGACGCCCGTGCACATCGCCGCGTGGCATGGATACGACCTCCTTCTCAAGTTGCTGTGCAGTTTCCGGCCGCCGCTGCAGCTGCAGAACGAGGTGAGAGTGCTGCAGGTGCTGCAGATATGGTGGATGGGCTTGAAACTAATCAACAGTGAGGAGAAAAGGGTGAGAATCGTAAGCTGCTGAAGGTGAGAGTGCTGCAGCTGCTTCAGAGAAAGTGAAAATATGGCGAGGTGGAGGGCTTGTGATTAACAAAAACCTACAATTGATTGATAATTTGGAAAAAAATGAAACTAAAAAAGAAACGTTGAAGATCGTGTACGTCAAAAGTAAGGTTTCCGTAAACTACGCTAGAGTCGAAATTCGTTACATAGTGAAGCCTGCAAAGATGAAATTCATGTGTCGACTGGATTGAAATTCATGCGAAATGCCGGGAAGTAGTGGTTGTTATTTCTTTTCGATGAAGCTTCTTCGCACTAACATTTCCTGATTGATCATATCAAAAGAGGATGGAATGGGGATGGGGAGAGGAAGCACTTCCGGTTGAGAAGTGGAAAGCTTCTCTCATTCGAGTCCTTCTTCCATCAAGACCTATACTTTCCCACGTTTTTATGTCAATCAGAAGACTATTCAGTGCGGAGTTCGCTTCTTCGGAATCCGAGGGAATTCCTCTCGTATTCCCGAGATCGAAATCTGACGAAAGGTCTCGAGCATAGGAAATTCCTGCGCAAAGCACCTGCTATCGGTTAGGTGGAGCAGCGTCTAGGTCTCTCCATATCACCCACTCTCTCGCTCTGTCTAACTGGCGAGAGAGCAGGTGAAACGCGGAGAGTCAGAGTCAAAAAGAGTGATAAGGCTTCCCCCTCGACGAACCCCCGCCTAAGCCCCGGACTACGACGTTTTTTGAGCTCTAATCCGGGCTCTTTTAGTTGTAGATTCGTCATTGCGCGCTGCCCTTTCCTTATTATTCACCGTCAAGCTTACAACTAGTCTGAATTGTTTTGAGCCAACTCCTTTCATTCCCAGTAAATTCTCCAGGTGAACTCTATATTTTGATCCGATTCGTGCCTACGGATTTATTCAGGTCTGATTCCTACTAGACCGAGCTGGTTGAGTAATAGGCAAGTCATTTCGCGCTCTCCTCATTCTGAGTTTTCTAGTTGTTTCGCATCTTTCCATGTCTACGTCCGCATGCTATCTTGTAGAAAAATTCCTGGAGTGATCCCTGACTGGACACTCGCCGCGTGACTCAGCCCCTGTTATACAATCGTTTTCGACTCGAAGCGAGAACGAGATGTAACATGACATCTTTTGCTCTCTTTGCCTGCGCGCTAGACCGTTTCTGATCGTCTCTCCGTTTTCCGTAATCTCTTCCCTTCACTTTTAGGAATTTTAATAAATATCGATGTAATATTACTTCTGATCTTCTGCTCCTTACAGTCTGGATGGTCTCCTCAATCTGCGTAATCTCTCGTTTTCCCTATCTACCTGATCCAGAAATATTCTTGACATACTTGTCGCGACTGCATCAACAACTAATCCTCGCCCCAACTATAATAGTAGCGAATTTCGTGATTTCGTCTTTAATGTCACTCTGATTGAGATGAATTCAGTAATGTACCCGCCCAACGTCCCTCCATTAGTCCTTGAGCACATCAAGCAGTGTCTTCGGTGCGATTTTCCCAGAGTTTGTTGTTTATTTTCATTTTCATATTTTTTTGTTTTTGTTTTGACCATGCCACTCGTCCTGCCAAAATATTTCCGGATGACCTTTTTCGAAACACTCACCGAGACCTTTCCATGCCCACTTACCCGCTACGATAAATACTGACTCCTTTTTCCGCCTGCTCTCAAGTATATGTATTGTAAGCTGACCGTCGGTCAAATAGGGGTAGTCGTCGCTTTACTTGATGTGGAAATGCATTTACCTTACTAATATAAGACTACTTCGCCTCTACTCCCCGGGTCCTCCATCCGTTCCACCCTCTTCTCTCTGTTCCTCACGGTTCACTCGTGTAATTCTCGACCCCAATTTGCGATTGAGCGATGAGAGCAGAGAGAGAGAGTTGAGTATACTAACCCTGGATGAAGGAGGCTCTCTCCAGTCTGCATGATCTCTCGGAGGTTAGACAACTCTCGAGGAAAGAGATTGCAAGGCCGTTCCAACTCTCTCGCTCAAGGAATTGCTCACTTTTCATCTCCAAGTTTGAGATGAATAACCCTTTCCTTCTCCGAATTGTACTTGCCAGCACACAAATTCCTTCTTTTTCTAGCCATTTTTCATTGCGAAGCGCGCCGGGTTTAGCTCCAGCGATAACATCTGAGAGATACGCATCTCAAATGCAGCGCAATTGGCTGGGTCAAGAATGAGTGATGAGTGTGCGGCGGCGCGGCGCGAGGGTGCGCGCTTTCCCCAGACTCCGCCCCCCCAATCTCTCCCTGCGCGACCTACTGTTCATAATTGTCCTCCTCCCTGGTATATTTGCCAGTCACCGCCGCCTCTCGCTCTACCTCTCCTCCTCCTCCTCTTTCAACACACCTGGCTCATTGATTTTCTCCCCACCTTCCTCTTCTTCCTCCTTCTCTCTCGTCTCTCTCCCGACCGGCTTCTCTCTCCCGCTCTCAGTAGTGAGCGCTCTCGAAGAATGATGGCGGATCCAGAGCCGGAGGAAGTTCGCGCGGCGCACGCGTTCGTCCGCGCGACCGCAGCCGCGGAGCGCGCGCTGTCCGCGCGCGACGCGGTCGCCCTCGACTTCGGCGTCGACGAGGATTCAGAAGACGATGACGAGGCGGCCACTGCCTCGACGGCCTCGACGCCCTGCATGCACGTGCTCTCCCCGCCCGTCTACGGGTCCATCATAGCCTCCTATTTGTCGGACCCGGTGGTGAATCCGGCCGCGCGGACCCTGGACACGGTGAGGTTGGACCATGTCCACCCGCTTTCTGGAGTCCTGACGAAGAGTTCATCAAAGACAACGACATTACCTTGTGTGAATGGATACCCCAGGACGGCGGCATTTCTGAGTCTGATGGGAGAGATGAGAATGAGCGGAGATACGGAGGAAACGGGAGCGTGTTGTCAAGAGGTTTGGTTTTGGCAGTTTTACTCGATATTTTATGTGGTCAAGTGGCAAGAATTTCGAAATTTCTTGACTTTTGAGCCTCTTGTGATTTCGTTCTCTGCATATTTCGCATGTTCTTCCTCGCGCGGTCCCAGGAGATGAACTAAAGTGCAGAAAGGCTATTTCGTCTCTGACTTTTCGTATCACTCATCGTTTAGCAAGTCGTTCTTGCCAAAGTGAACAGCCCCCCTCTGCATGGGTGTTCAATTACACCACCTATTGACGAGGCACTCAATTTCGCTGCTCTCCTAACCTGCCGCCGGGCGGTTTCAAACCTGTCCTTTCCCTCTCTGCCCCTCTCCCCTTCCCCATAATCTCTCCTCTTCTAATTATCCCCGAGCGCGCGTACTGCTCTCACCTGGGTTCATCTCTTACCTGCCAGCGCCCCAGCTAGTCTACCCTTACCATAATTGCTTGCCCCTGCCACTCCCCGTTTCAGTTGAGCACTGTGTTCGCTCAAGCGTGTGAGCGCATGGGATTTCATGCCGATTTGAGAGATGCCAATCAGCTATATTCCTTGTCTTAGCGAGAGGTTATGCGAACTTTGTCGGGTTCAGCGTGCCCTTTGCGCTCGGTGAAGCGTAATTACGAGTGCGAGCTTGAGCGAGTTTGTTTCTCGCCCATTCATTCTTGAATTGTTGAGCGCGGCTAGGTTTCACGATGTCTATGTGTGCGAGTCTCGCCTCTTTTGACAATAGTTTCTTGATTACAAATCTCCAAAATATCTTCGAAATAATAAGCTCGCCTCGCTTCATTTTCGTACTTTTCCCAGATGTGTGAGCGCGCGCAGAATGATGAGCCCATAATTTGGTGACTTCCTTTTCGTATGTTTCACAAAGTTTATTTGTTCGAGAACAGCCTGATGGTATACTTTTTTGAGATCCGCCATAAAAAAGACTAATAATCGACCCTGGGTGCCCGAATCGTTGTCCAGCGCCACATTGCGGCAAGTCTTCCGAGAACAATAAATTTCGAATCTGCGAGACACTCATTCCTCTGGGGACTCCTTCCTCCTTCCCAGTCGCAAACTAGTCCGCACTAGACAAGCTCTTCGTTCCCAGGAGTCGCCTAGGTTACCTCCCTCTCCCCTCTTCCATTCCATTTCCACTCCTTTGTCTCTAAATGGCATACAGTCGTGCTTGCACAGCTTTCTGGAATGACCGAAGCAAAGGATGAGGAGTGAGGGGTATTGGGAATGGAGAGACGAGGGAAGAGACGGGAAGAGGAAGGAAGAGCTATGAATCTCTGTAAAGAATAGCCCCTGCGGCACTAGTAGTCGACTCACTTGCCTCTCTTTCCTTCCCTTATTTCTTCGCCTAACCCGGACCCCATTTATATTCGTCTGCTCATTTTCGCTCCATTGCGAAATGAGCTCCTTTCGACAGGTTCGTTTCGTAACGGGGCCATTTTAGGTTAGAGAGCGTGATAGAGCGCGCGAACTGGAGAGAGTTAGACGAGAAAGCGGCTGCGTGACTGGGAAATGCATGCGAAATGAGGATGGAAGCCCCGAGGGCCCCCACCTGCGCCTCGTTAGCGATTCATAGGCCTGAGGAGAGAGGGGTTTAGGCATTTCTGATGGGGGAGGGAATTGACGGGCTTCCTGAAATGGTGATGAATTGTATTCAAAATCGGTGGAAGCAGGATAGGAATCCTACAGTCAAAGGCAAAATAAATCCTAACGTATCTTCACAGCCTGGGCAGAGCGAGAAAGATCGATTCATAGCGTGAAATGCAAGTACAATAGATACGACTTATGTGGGAAATGTAATGAAAAGTCGATACTCAATTGACTACAGTAATCCAATCTTCCCCTCAGGACGACGAGACCGCCCTGCACTGCGCCGCCTTGAGAGGCCATCTCGAGTGCGTCCAGGTGTTATTGGACAGCGGAAGTCCAGTCAACCTGAAGGATAAGGTGGGTTTTTGATTTTGTTTTTGCAAGAAAAGAAAACAACATGCAATTACATTTTCGCAATACCATTGACATTTCAACAGTGAGTGAAACTCAAGTTGAGTCAGAAATTGCACAATGTTGCACTCACAATAAGTTCAGTTCGAGAGCATTTTTTCTCTTTTTACCTAATGCGTAGACCAGAAATGATAGAAACGTACTAAAATACAAATTTTATAAATTCGTAAGATGATTTGTTTATCTAAAGCGAGAGAAGACTTCACCATTTTCAGCATTCACACATTTGTATTAAATATTGTCAGAAACCTACCTGATATGTACCAACTTGAATAATAAATAAACTATTTTTCAGAACGGTCAGACGCCCCTGCACGTCGCCCTCTCTCGATCGCACGTCGACATCGCTCTGCTGTTGATTGCCAAGGACGCCAGTTTTAGTGCGCAGGATAATGTAAGTGACGGTATCATCGATACTTTATCCTATAAATAAAGCCAATAAAATAGAGATATTCTCATTTTCTGTTCTTTTACTGAGAACGGTAAAGCTATTCTGGTTCGTGGGAAAATCAGAAAGCTTCTCAAGACCTATTGCTTATGTGGGACCTTTCAAGCTGCTAAAGTTGTGCGAAAATGGTAGGTTATTTAAATAAATTCAGCACGGCGATACTCCTCTGCACATCGCAGCCCGTGCCGGCTGTCTCAACGCAGTCCAGACGCTCTGCCACTGTGGAGCGGAAGTGGACATCGTGAACAACGTGAGTGCTCTTTCAGCTATGTTTCGTGCCTATTATCAATTAAGTGGAAACCGCTGAAAATGATCGACTGCATTTTCCTGCATTATAAAAAAGTCAACTTGCACAATACAGAAAATTAATACGTCAAGGAAAGGACCAACATTCAATCGCAGACATGCGCTCAAAATGACAAATTAGTGACGATATTCGAATAGCACCTGTCCCCGTTAATCTTTATCCCCCGCTCTTCGCTCTCGAAATAGGATTGGGTCGCCACGTAGCGTAGATTGCATTCGATAGACAGACTCGCGCTCAATTTTAGGGCTATCGCTTCATCCCTGTTGCTTTCATAGAAAGAACTCCCCATTCTGCGCGCTATTTCGCTTCTGTGCCCTCTAGAGACGATAGATCGAGAAGTGTTGACGAGGCTCTTCTGTCCCTTTTGTGGCCGTTATTGGATCCTTTTGATCGTCGAAGAGGGAGAAGAGGTGTTTCGATCGGACAATCTATCGTGTTGGCAACTACTCTCTTTTTCTGAACTGTTTCTTCACTAAACGTTTCTCTTCTAATGTCGCAAATCTTTTCCATTTGCGTTGATTCGCTTTTTTCTGATCACATCAGTCAATTAGTTAGACATCAGTTAGATAGAGGCCGGAACGCAAAACTCCACACATCTTTGGCCATTCCGATTCATCCACTGGGCCGCTGTTCTAGAGCAAATCCATGTACACAATTTGCTTACGGCGTATATGTAACATGCAATTGAAGCAGTTAATTTTTTCGAGCTATCGATTCGGAAACATTTCACGTGTTACTGAAGTAGTGTCGAATAGCTACAGAGTAGGGGGGGGGGGGGGTTAACGATGTACTGGTTAGCGTGTGCAAACAGTAATCCACCCGGCGCGATCCTCTTTCGCTTACTTTCCTTCTCACTCAATTTTGAGCGCTCTCATCAATTCACTCTCTCTCTAGCCTGACAACCGATACTCAATATCGAGCTTTCGAGCCCCATTCCACTTTCCTTCTATTCAATTGGAATCTGTTTCACGATTATTTAGTGGGAGCAACAGTGATTACGATTTCATTCACAATCCTTCTACACAAAATATTTTCTTTGAGTCAATTTTAAATTAATAAATATTTAATTAATAAAAATTAAATTGCAGGACTCCTTCTCTCCACTGCACATCGCCGCCAAGGAGGGCTTCATCGAGGTCGTCCGAGTGCTGTGTCTGGCCAGGGCGAGTGTATCGAGGAAAACTGCTGTAAGTCAATTTATCTATCCCATCATTCTGACCCAGAGAGATTATCGTACATAGCTGCTTTCCAAATTAGCAGTGAGTTGATGACAGATATAATTGCAAGGATACATCTGTTGTGAGGAGCCCTTTCGCACGTTGAACAATATTAGTTCATCCTGCCCCGTCGCTAGTTGTGCGGAAACACTTCTGCCGCCGCTCGCAAAGTGAAAGTAGTGTTTGCCAACCGAAACAAGCGATTGAAAGTAGCGAGCGAAAACACTTCAATTCGCTCAGGGGTTGAGTGGCGAAAGTGGGAGTAATCGATTAGTTTGTTAGTGGTGAGTGTTTAGTCTGAGCGATTTTGCGGAGTAATCTTTAATCTCTTAGCCCTTAAAACTAATTATGTTAATTAATGATTAATATTAATTAATATTTGACCTTCCAGGACGGTCTGACAGCCGAGATTCTCGCCATCTCTCACGAGCACAAAGAAACCGCGCAGTTGCTGAGTAAGATGAAGAATGTGAGTGGTTTGCGTTTGATTTGATTGTGTTTCACGAATATCTAATAGAATAGAGAGATTCAAATATTCGATGCGTGTGCTATGTGCAATGAAAAAATAACACATTTTCGTTATAATGCATTTATTTTAGTATTGTTGAATGATGTCGCATCGTTACCTTCATCTCTATTTCTTTGAAGGACGCGACGCGAGAAACGTACGTCGATCAGCTCTGCTCGCTCGATCGACCGCTGCCGAGGATTAAACTGAAGTTGTTCGGACACTCGACCACTGGTAAGCCCCAAGACACTTCTTTTTTCGGATCTCTCAATTATCGGAAAAAAAACGCCGTACAAATCGAATAATGAGAAGAAATTCGTGGTGATTTATTTGAGTCTCAAACTGAAGATTAATTATTCAGGCAAGTCCCGTCTCGTGCAAGCACTGCCTGGACGGGGAGTGGCCGGCACACTGATGGATGCAGTCAGCAGACGGTTCAGTGATCAGCAGAGCGCGCCCAACTCATACAGAGGTAGGCAGAAGTTCTTGTTGTTGTTTACAGTTTTGATTGCTGTTTTGTTTTTTTTGCTAAATGGGCGCTCGAACTTGAAAGTAAGAATTCATCTTTGTTCTCTGTGCAAATAACTTCATCGTATCTAGGGGAGCTCTGCAAATTGAATTGGGGGTGATTTAGGTAGATTTGATCGTTGATCTCTCAATAAGCAACTCGTTCAGATGAAGGCGTGCACTCTGGCCAGGGGTCTTCGTTCTCGTCCGAGTCGAACAATAATGGTGAGATTATCATCACTTTTGATGCATAACGAAGTAGTTGATACATAGTAGCATTGCGATAGTACGGAATTGACTGATTGTTACGTGTTCGATCTTATTTCGAATCTGTGGATCGCAAACTGATCTTTGATCTCGCAGGCGCCGAAGCCCTCGGCGGTCATCTCGCCTGCAAACCCGCCCATCCCGCCTACACGAGGGGCATTGATGTGCAGACGGTCAATGGGGCGGGTGAGTCATGTGGTCTTTTGACGTTCTGAAAGTAATGTTATTGAGACTGAATTTTAAAAATACACGAGCTCAACGTGAAAATACTAGAAATATCGATGCGCAGACTGTTAATGTGGTTGGTGAGTCATGTCTTATCTAACGATGGTACAACAACAAAATAATGTTCATAATTGGATGAAGTAGATTTTTTTTTACTACAAAGTCAAAGACAGTCACACTGCCAATTTCGATCCAATTCTGATCATAGGAGCTCTCTGAAACTCAACCAAACTACGATTTTTTCCTTTGTGTCCATACGCGATATCTCCTCGTTCGAGGCTGCGACAGATTCGAAAAAGCGAAAAAAGTGAAAATGTTGTCTGACATTCTCATCAATACCATTTT
>LS532170.1:21926-37336 GCA_900490775.1 Pristionchus maxplancki | reverse complement strand
TGTAGAATGAGAGTGTCGCCCTGGATAAATGATTTTAAACACAAAACAACACTAATTTGTTTCGCAATCGCGAGTTCTGATCTGACTATTGTCTGCGCAACCGTCCAGTGGGAGTCATTCCATAAGCCACTGCGGCCAGCGGCCCCGGTTTTGGCATTGACAAAAATTACCCTAGGAGTAACTTTTCACGGGGAATCCGGAAATGAAGTTATCTCAGGGTAACGTGGGAAAAATTTTTTCAGGAAAAATGAAAATCGATGAAAATTTCGATTTTCGTAATTTTATCGATATCCAATCGCTTCCAAACGTATTTTTTTGGAATCAGCATGCGAAGGTACACCCGATAAGCTTTTGAAAACCATCCTTATTTAACGTTGAAAATTTCGACTTTTTTTGGGTCGGGTCTGGCATTTTTCGGAAAGTGCACCAGAACCCTTCATATTGGGCCGGTTATCAGCATTCAGTATGAGGACATCACCCATGAAATATTGGGAGTGGTTGCAAAAAAGTCATCCGTGGGGTAGGTACGTTCTCTCATGGATGGCCTCTTAATGGATGTCAATCATTCTCAATGGTTTTACAATTTTAAGGCAAGTCAACTCTCTGGAATGCAAAAGGTTGGAGAAGCCGTTGCACAGTCCACTACGTCCATCGCCCCCGAGAACCATTTCATTTCGAAGCAGTTGACATCAGCAAGGAAAGGGCTGTTGTGGAACGTCTCTTCCAGAATATCGGATGGGTTCTGAGGAAGCATACACTAAAATATGTAGAAATTAATGACGTGAGTTCATTCGTTGAAAATACATTCCGCGTCGTTTTTCAGGTCAACATTACGAATGAATTCATTGAACATGGCATGCTGGCTCTTCAAGATACTCTTCGTAGAGGCATTCTTCGGTTCAAGGCCAATTCCATTCATAAAGATGTTAAACGAGAGAGGTTGCAGCCTTGCATTTTTGATATAATATTAACAGATATTCTCAGAATCGCACAGTTTATTCTTGCCACAAAAACTAGGAACGCGTATTTCGCACTCTCCAAGAGAGAATGGAACGATGCACAAAATGTATTCAATCGATATTTCCTAACCGAATTTACTTTATCGACTCCGAATCAGAATCATCGGCTTTCAGCAAACGAGTGGACTATGAGGGTGAAATTTAAATTCATTATTTTATTTCGGCAAACAAAGTTTTTGTCAGCATTGGCACATCTCTTCTCAGCATTTGGCCATAATCTGCCGCTATGATTGCCTTGAAATGTGCGGACTTACAATGACACCGAATTCGTTTATTGAGTTGATTACGGTAAGAGTTAGACCAAATCACGGCACGTAATGAACATGCGCTTAAAAAATTTCAGATGCGTCTGAATATGGAGGAAAAGTATACAAACTGGGAGTTTTCTATTAATTCACAAATAACAAGGGTCACCTTGCAAAGATAGAGAACAAGGTGTGCTCATAATTGGATGATGTTCAGTAGTAGAGTAAAGATACTTCTTTGATGAAAATTGTATATGATTTTTTCAGTTTGTTATCGAGGAGAATTTAGACGTGGATATGAATAACAATACGTTCATCGGATATGTGAATTTGGAAGTTCAAAATATTCGCAAGATAAATTCAACATTTTCGGCCACTTACTACGTTCTAAGAAAAGCAGGATATCGACTTACAGTCTTTGTCAAGTTTCAAAACTATGAAAATAAGGTTAACAACAGCTAAGCATCAAATTGTCTCAGTCAATCAGTGTATTATTGAATTTATCTGCGTTTGATTGTGTGCGGCTTGTTGAAATGTGATAAAGGAGCTCCGGAAAACCAGCGTTGATCGACCATCAGCAAGTACCCTGTCTTCCCGCCGCATTGTTGCAGTTCTGGTATCCCTCTGGGTCCGAATCTTTTATCTCTTCGCAAAGGCATTTTGCTGTAATTTTATAGAAGCTATTTTTTTCCATTTCCAGAAAGCACTTACTCTTATCTGCTGCTGTGGGCGGTTCACAAGTCTTACACTCGTTACTCTAAGGCTTGCAATTGCAGATGTAGCCACAGTTGCGCGAGTGGGCTGGAGCGCGTTCATTTTTTAAAAGGTCAAAACTCCGAAAAACTGATGAATGTCACGGATTTCTTTCTCTTTGTGTTGTTGATTCCGGCACAAATCGCAAGTGTCACCATTTGGGTCGCAGAAGCAATGCTCCTCGCATGATTGGCCAATAATTGTAGACTTTTTCAAACATTTTTTCGAAATGTAAGGAGAAATAAGAAGATATGAAGACCAACCTTCACAAAGAGCGACCGAGAGAAGAAGGAGGGCGACCATGAAGAGAAACATGCGTGGATATCGGATGTTTACCTTTCACTTTGCGTCCCTTTTGTAGGATCAGGAGCAGTTGGAGATGAAAGATTGCTATCTTCATTCCGCACACTCCCTCGCCGAAAGCTTGTCAAAAGAACGTGGAAAAGAGTTAACGCATTCAAAACACTCCAATGTCATTTGGAGCAACTGCCGACAGTTCTATGAATGCGTCTGTCGTTTCGGTAATGTGAAATCTAGTGTGCGGTTCAGAGCACTTTTCGAATTAAAGTTTATCAATTGTACAATTGGTGCAATAAATGATTGAAATCTCGATAAATATTCGTGTCACTCAGAGATTGGCATCATCACAGACGGAGTGCGACAGAAGGGGCACTCAATTCGGATGGTAGTGGATGTCTTCTTCAGAGAATCGGCGCAGTTGCAGCAGACCTGACATTCAGACATTATTTTTCTATAGTTCGGAAAAAAAGAAAAAAAACTGACCACGTGCCCGCACATGTTGAAGGCTGCTCGTGTTTCCGGTTCCTCGGTGAAGCAGAGACCGCAGGTGCGAGGGATTCCCAGGGCGGATCTGTAAGTGATTCAATGAGGATTTACAGGTCGCACAGGCAGAAAATACTGTTCAAAATTCGTACTTCAACGTGTTCTGCGTTGGAGCCTTGGAAGATGAAGACGCTACAACCTTAGAAGGTGCCGTAGGTACAGCAAAGGTAATCTTCTGCTTGCGTCTTCGAAGAGGCGCTGCGTTTCCCTGCAATTATTGCCGCAAATTGTATATAATTCTATAGCTCATCAGAAGTAAGATTTCAAGCGTGATTTTCTATTAAAAAATGGTGCTTTGTCTATCTGAAGAATGACCTCAAATTTCGCCAGGACTGCAGCCATGGAAGCCACTGTGTCCTCGCAGAGATGACAGTAGGAGACGGCGTCGATGAAACCTGGAATTATTAATTATGATAATTAACAACCTGTTTAGCTAATTACTAGTAGACAAAATACGAAACTTGCTTACGAGTGTTGAATGCAATAAATATGCACGGTTCTTTTGCTTCACAGTTCAAACGGCACAGTCTCTCACTCCGACTTGTCCATGATTGGACGTTTTGAACTCGTTTAAAAAATTGACTGATTGCAATTTAGACTGTTGGACACCAGAGTCCCCAACTACGCATGTGAACCCAATTTCTTGAGTGCACAAAAACGAACTAACCATCCATGAACACTCGCGCCAATCGCATCCTGTAGGAGGCAGCGAGGAAAGTCATCGGGGATGAGGAGGGAGAGGGCATGTTGACTGAAATGTTCGAATATTGTTCAGATAGAGCAGAGCTGGAATGAGAAGTCTGATGCGGGGCAGTTTCTATAGTGGCATAGAAGAGGTGATGAAACAAGAAGAGAAAATAGAGGACGATTTTGGAAGCGAAGGAGATACTGAGAGATAGTTGGATGCCCAGACGAGGTTTATATACTACTATGGATCGGATGCGCCCTCTAAGCAGTTGTAAACGGCAGACTGGAAAAGTGCCAGAGGCAGATCTTCAGATGTTCCGTTCCGAACTGTTGATCTGTGGGCTAAATCCGATCTTTCCACGTTCAAAATGGTCCCAGGTTCATTGCGCAAGATGAAGAGATGAGCAACTTCGAATCTCCATTGATCCATCTTTTTCGTTGCTATTTACACCTCTGTTACGGATTTAAATGAATGAATGAAACGCATTGTTCTCACCACGTGCGAAGTTGAAGCTCAGAACAAATAATTTATTAATTGAGAACAGTCAGCACAATTACCAGCACAAAGTACGGCATTTGCTTACGAAGTAACTTACAGTAAGTTATGTGCAATAAATATGCGCAGTTTTTTGTCTTACAGTTCAAACGGCACAGTCTCTCACTTCGACTTGTCCAGTATTGGACGTTTTGAACTCATTGTAGTAAAACCATGGATTAATACTAATAGCTAGACTAATAACAAACTGAACCGTTGGACACCATAGTCCACAACGTCGCATGTGAACCCAATGACTTGAGTATTTATTTTCAAGCTGCTCGGTAGAACTTCATTTTCTTCACACACTAACTTTTACTTGAGTAGTTTACGAGAGCGCTTTGTTATCAAAAACAACACACTCAGTGAATCTCTCTCACCTTCAAAGATGGCTCGACCGTGGTTGGTTATGCTCAACACTACTCGGATGGCACTAGCTCCGAGGCTATTTGCATGTATAATTTCGAGTGAGGTAAGCTAGTGCTTCTTCCTTTTTTGTTATAATTCCGGAACGATCTCCAGATTATCTTGTCGCTGATTGCAATAATTGGCATGCCCTTCGTCTCACAAGCTCTGTATAACGCCCGTAAGAAATATTCTGTATAAGTAATATTCTTATATATATGTTCAGGAGTTGCGCATCGCAATATGCGCCTTCAATATCGAATTATTGCAACAGCGGTTTGGATCTCAGCGCTAGCTCGATATGTTCTGCTCTACTATCAATTGTTCGATGTGCCGCTTGATGGTTAGCACTCATAGATTTTATTATAAGTAAAAACTCGATTCTGTCAGACAACGATTGGTTGCTAATAATCGTGGATATCGCTCGAGACGCCTCATTTGGCTACCTGTGCGGACTGTAAGACTTCCATGCTAATTTTAGCCATCTCTATATTTCTATATATATACAATATATTGTATCAGAGCTGAAAACATTGGTTATGTTCTCTGGTCTTGAAAAACATGTGCTACAATAGACTCGATTGCACCTGAGTTGACGCTATTGGACTTGCTCATAAATCATACTTCACCGCTGGTGAACGGAAAGCAACCAGAGACCATCGAGACCAGTTAATCCCTAGCGCTCGGTGCATTGTTTATCGTCCTCATAGTGAAGCGAAAAGAGATGGAAAGAGAATAATGGATTGTTCATAGATCCTCACGTCGAGACTGCGCAGCAGCATAACAAGCAATTAGAATCGCAATTTCTGAACTTTTTATTTTCCAGAATTGCAACGTATGCAATGGAGAGAACAGTGGCTACGTTCTTCTGGGAGTGGTACGTCAAAATAAGGATTTGACAAATAATTGAGTGCAATTGCTAGGTACGAACAACAACCGCCGTCTACGTTGATTCCTCTGGTGCTAATAGAACTGTGCAATATACTACCAGCTGTTTGCAACTCTACTGGATGGTTGTTTGGTAAATTATCGGTTAAAGGAGTAGTGGCACGCATATCTGGAAAACTGCGTGCTCAACTTGAAATGATGGATCGTGGCTACCCGATCACACTTTCGAAACTCATATGTCGTTGTCATCAGTGGGAATTCGTGCCTCTACTCCTTTGAGAGAAAACACTTTACAGAAACCAGTTATTATTTCAGGATACTGGATGTTTAACATTAATGTCGTTGTACTAATGTTTACTGTTATTCATGGAGCTGTGGTAATTGATCATTTTGATAAGAAGCAAATTAATAAATCACAGCTATTCTTCCTCACCTATCTCTACAATGTCCGCCTACTGCGAAAGAGGTCCATTACAGTGTTCACAATTTCGAAACACTTCCAAATTCGAGAGAACTGTGCAATGATGCAGGTAGGGAGAGAATACGGTACTTGTGGAGTTTCCCGGAAGAGAGCCTAGTCTAGCATATCCTCCATCCATCCTTTCCCTGCCACCAACTCTGCGCTAGTGAATTTCATTTCAACAATGAGCGCAACTAAACCATTCTTCCGGAGAACTCCGCAAGCGCCGAAAATACTTGATTAAAGACACCAAATATCTCAGATTCTCATGAGAATAACCATGCCGGCGGGATCATTTTCTGCCGTTGGATTTGCCTTCTTTTGCTATTATGAATGGGCGCCGCAAGAGTGGGAGTTATCTCGATACATTTCCATTGCACTATTCGATCTCTTTATGGCACTGTGAGACCATAATTTTCTCCGAAAAGCAAACAAACGCTAAGATTCTTCCTATTCCTGATGGCGCTGACTGTAAATTCTGACTCTGAGATGCAGAGACAGACCAACAACCTCGCAACGATAAGGAAACTGCGAAAAATTCTGCGAATGAGAGTGAGGCACCACTTTGGTTGGATGGACTCCGACAGAAATCGGCTTTTAGGAGCCAGTCTACAAGCCGTCGAGGCTCAAAACATCTCATGTGGAGCCGCCTAACGCTGCAGAAACCACTCATTCCTATTTTACTCAGTTCAAACAAAGTCTCGAATCTGAAGGTTTATCAGTTTTGTAGAGCATAAAGACGTATTCAAGTGTTTTACTCGTTATATAAAAAGTCCAAATTACGAATGGGAACAAATTCAATACAGTCCAGGAATAGTGGAGAAATATAAGTCGTTCATGAGATACAACAAAGCTTGTATTTGGGGATTATGTCAGTTTGAGTGCCGAACTTAAACTGCACAAGTTCAATTTGAGGTTTAGAAAGACTCTGACTGGCATGCTCCCATGATTGGTTCTCGATGAAATCCTCAACCAGAGGCACGAGTGTTGAGGACACTCGGCAATAAGGACAAATGATGTTTGCACTTTTTGCCTTCTTCTTCAGTTGTTCGGCGCAAGCTCGGCACAGAGCGTGTCCACACTTGTTGAGTACCGCCCGGCGAAGAGGAGGAAAAGCAGATGCCGCAAGAGCGAGAGACGACCAGGTGCGATCTGAAATATGAGTTCATTTCAAATAAAGTCATTCATTTCAATACAATACAATATTTATCAGTGTCGCTTTCTGGGCGCTGATCAAGTTGGGGTTTCAGAGGGCTGTTCTTCACATTTCGAAATAGCCATTTTGCGGGATTTCAGGTCAGGGGATTGGACTTATTTCAAATGAAGTGAAACAACCTCGTCTCATTCTCCTCGAGCATTTGAGCGATAGTTGGTTCACCCGAGCTCGGACTGGAATTTGCAGCAAATGGATCATACTTTGGAACATTTTCTGGATGTCCTCGGCCCAGCAGATCAAGAACGACTTGAATGGTCTGTGCGTCTTCGCGGAGAAGCGCAGCATAGGTTTCCTCATCGATAGCATTGTCAAGGAACGCGTCCTTCAGCCGGAAATATTGCCAACCCCGCGTCAGAAACGGCGGAACGGGCATCCCTACAAAACATTTCTACTTTTTACAAGCAGTTGCAAAGAATAATATGAAAAATGAAGGTCGGGATAGTAAAAGAAAGTCGAATATTCGAATAAAGACAAGTGCCAAGCTATGAGTGGGCCCCAAAAATAGACGCTAATTCGAAAAAATCGAGGCATGCCAGAAGGTGTGAAGAATTACTCGAAAGATGCAATACATTTATCGATTTCCAGAGCACAAATTTAAAGATGAATCAATAATAATGAGAATATTTTAGTTCTGTACCGTCTCCTCTTGCTGGTTTTCATACAGGGGTACGAAAGTCGAAGAAGTACGGCAGTAGGGACATTTGATCATCGTGCTTCGAGCATCATTTTTCATCTGTTCAGCGCAAGCCCTGCAGATGATATGGCCACAGGCGTTGAGACAGGCTCGACGAAGAGGCGAATTGGTGAAACAGACTCCACAAGCACGCGAGAAGTCTCCGGAGCTTCTGAATAGGCACTTTATGAAAAATTTTTTCGAAACATATAATGAATAAAAACTCACGCTTGCTCGTTTTCCTTCCGAAGCTGTTCTATGAATCCTTGATCGACTTCAGCAGTTGAAGCAGCAGCAGCAGCAGGAACATCATTTGGTGCAGTATCAACCTGCCTTGCCGATCGTTCTCTCGAAATTCCCATCCGTTGCAGTGCGGCCCAAATCACTGGTCCACTCTCATCTTTGAATCGATCATAGGTATCTCGATCAATTTCTCCATCGCTCCATGCTTGCAACAGTCTCGTCCAGGCCGCACAGTGTGCTGCCACTGCAGGATCCGTAATGTCCGAGATGGAATTACGTCGTGTGCGATCTGCAGCAGGTGCAGTCTCTGCAACAGGTGCAGCAAGTGCAGCAGCGACCGATTCTTCACGCTCAAGCTGCGCCAGCGCTGCAGCAATCGCCTCGTCGCTTCCATAAGAGTGCAGTCTGATATAGTCAAGCACGTCGATCTTGCTGGCCAGGTAGAATTGTTCCAGTCGCGAACGCAAGACTGCAGCGTTACGTGTCGACATTATTCTGTAAAAGATACAGATAAATTTCAGCGATAACAACCGAGCTGTGAAGAACGAGCGGGGGAGCGAGAAGCGCTACCGGAGTATCAACAAAGGGGTGAGATGTGCACAAGAAATGAGCTTACGAATAGCAAATGGATGAATGGCTGAACATCCAGAAGAAGCGTTTATATAGGCTAAAATGTCGGGTGCTTCCAGTTGAAAACTGGACTGAATGCGCAAGTGAATATGATTAGTGGCGGAGTCCGATCTCATGTGATCGGACCCCGCTGTGATCTTCTGATTTTGCCTTGTGGAATCTCTCTCAACTCGTTTGATGAAATCGGCGACATGTTACTTATGAATGTAGACCAATTGCGAAAAAATAACGTTTTAATTCGACAACATAAATCATCAAAATACATCGAAACTATGACTTCTTCACGAATTGATGCTGTCTTTCTTGCTTTTGCGATCTTTCTCGGCTTTCCCCAAATTACACAAAAAAAATTTAAATCGTGACTGCACAAAGTTGTATTTGCTTCACATTTATCGATTTATCAATTATCACGAGAACATAAAAGGCATTTGTCATTAATGATAAACGATGTGAGAAAGTAAGCGAAGTTCTAGATCTCCTGTGTTCCTTCTCTGAGATTCTCATAGAGGGGCACGAAAATCGATGAAGCACGGCAGTAGGGGCACTTAATCGTCGAGCTTCCAGCATCCTTCTTCATTTGTTCAGCGCAAGCCCTGCAGATTACATGGCCACAGGTGGTGAAAACCGCTCGTCGAAGGGGAGAATCGGCAAAGCAGACGCCGCACGAACGTGAGAAGTCTCCAGAAAGCCTGAATTTATTCTAATTTATGAACCGTATTTTGGGAAACAAAATTTATTTAAATTCACAGAGAAAACTTTAAACAATTACGAACTCACCTTTGCTTCTCGTTTTCCATGCGAAGCTGGGCGATATAGTTGTCGGCAACACGAGTTCTTGATGCAGTTTCAGCTCCAATTTGTCTCGTCAAAGCTCGCTGCTCAATCAAATCCGCGTGATTAGGAGCAGCAACGGCTGTGGAATCAGTTGCAACAGGTCGAACACTTCTGGGCTGGGAAAGTCGTTCTCTACCAATTCCAAGACTTTCCAAGGTTGCCGCTATCGTCTCATCGTCTTGATCTCTGTACTCAAAGTAGATTTGCATGCTGATTTCGCCATCGACAAAGGCATGCAATAGCCTCGTCCAGTTGCAGCTGCAGGAGCAGCAGGAGGAGTACGAACTGCCGGACTTGCTGCTGCAGTAACCATTGGAGCTTCATGAGCAGCAGGTCTTGCTGCAGCTGCAGAAGCTGCATTTCGAGCATCTCTCAATCGTTCGCTCCCAATTCCCATCCGATACAGTTCTGCTGAGATCGCTGCTCCACTCTCATTTGTTAACCGATCAAATGTTTCTTCGCTGATTTCTCCATCATTCAAAGCGTCGCTGAGCCTGATCCATGCGTACTCGAAAGGAATGGGAGAAGGCGTAGTAGAAGATCGTGCCGGAGGAGGTGGTGCATGTGCGGCTGCAACTCTCTCATGGCTCAGCCTCTCCAGTGTGGCGGCAATAATTTGTTCGTTGAGTGTAGAATTAAGTCTTATGTATTCATCGGCATCAATCTGCTCGGCAAAGAAAGCAATTTCCAGACGCATTTTCAGTTGTGCCAATGAGGACATCGCTCTGGAATGCGTAAATTGGGTGTCGCACAAATAATCGAAGACTGATTGAAAGATCAGGCGAATTTTGCGTAGAAGAGTTCGCTAGCACGACAGGAAAGATGTGAAAAAAAACGTAAAAGATTATTTCGAATCTACAAAGAGAGTGGAAGAAAAAAGAATAACATATTCATGAATGAAGTAAAAAATGTAAGCTTATGTGGAGGACGAGGCCGGTTGCCTCCACTTGCGTGCATGATATTAGAAGAGCGACTGAGGATTATGTAAAATGGTGCATTCCGATCTCATGAGATCGGAACCAAAGGGGATTTTCGATCTTGCCAATGGCTATACCTGAAATCTCCCTACTCCTTTTCATATCATGAGATCCATTTGCTCAAGTAAAACAACGGGCAAGGCATACTAGTACCACATTTTATTGATTAGGGCAAAAGTTTCAAATAGTTGCAGATAAGTTTTACTTGAACAGTCTGCATACACGAGAAATGAAACAGCGGATCGGGGCTCGAGCTTTCTTTTTGGGATCTTCTGTATTATTATTTGATTCAGGAAGATAAATCTCATCCTCATTCTCAACGTGCTCCTCAATCAACCTTACGAAGGTCGAATTAACCCTACAGAAGGGGCAGACGATATTCGAACTTTGCGCGATTACACTCATTTGCTCCGCACAGGCGAGGCAGATCGCGTGACCGCACAGGATGAGAACGGCTCGTTGGAGGGGTGTGGAAGTGAAGCAGATACGGCAAGAGCGAGAGATGAGGCGAGTGGAACTGAAATGAAAAAAAATGAAAAATGAGGGCATGTAAGAACTCACTTGAAGAAAATCATACTTTTTTTCGTTTTCGGCACGAAGCTGCGCAATTCTTTTCGAAATTGATTTATCATCAACAATTGGTGTTACCGCCACGATCTCATTTGGGGCGATTACGACATCTGCCCGAGCATCGTCAAAATCATCAGCGGGGGGAACGCTACTAGAATAAAATAAGATTGATGATGACAGATAAAAAATAGAAATGTCAGGCCTTACTCAACAGATTCCAGTTCTTCTTCTGCAGCCAATACCTCGACATTTCCTGCTATTTCTCGTTCAAAGCGAACCATATCCAGATATTCCGTAATCGCATCATCGCTTGCGTGTCGAAGGCGGTGGAAAGTTTGGAAATTAATCTCGCTGCGGACTAGTGCTAGCCTCAGTCGGAATTGAGGAGAGGACATTAGACAAAGATTTGTTGAAACCAACATCGAACACCGAACGAACTAGTAGCGTGAACAAATGACGCTTTCTTTCAAGCAATGCCAGTGGGTGATATTCGAAATTTTTATTTCAATAGAACTTTTTATCGCAAACTAGAACATATAATTATCGGCATGTTGTTTACAAAAACCAGATATAAAACAGATTAGACAGATTTCAAAAATAATATAAACAGTTGGCAAGGAACGATATACCCAGAGCAATAGACAGCGCAAAAACTAAGTTAGGGGAATATTTTTGGCGACTATTCAACTCTACCATTTTGTGGTTGTTCTTTCCGTTATCCTCAATATGATCCTCGCGAAGAGGAATGAATGTCGATTTCACTCGACAGAAAGGACAAGAAATAGTCTGAGAATTAGCATTCACGCTCAGTTGCTCAGCACAGGCAAGACAGAGCGCATGGCCGCATTTGTTGAGAACTGCACGGTGAAGGGGTGAGGAAGTGAGGCAGATACTGCAAGAGCGAGAGACGAAGCGAGAACATCTGATATATGGGATAGGATAAAAATAATTGTAACAATGAATCTTACTTCTCGTCGTTCTCCGCTCGAAGTCGAGAGATTCTGTCTGAGACTTGATCAACATTCGATGCTATTCCAAGACTCGCCAGAGAAGCCAAATCATCCTCAATCAGGTTGTCGAAATCGTTCTCGGGGAGATGAATGCTGCAATGAATTATTCATTTTAAATAATAAAAATTTGGATCAAAAAGTGAAGATTCATCACTTACTCCATAGCAGCAGCAAGTTCTTCTTCTGCAGCAGATCTCTCTCGCTCGAGATTTAAAAATTCAGTAATCACTTCGTCGCTTGCGAATCGGAAATTGCGAAACATGTTGCCATCAATCTCATTGTTATCATGAGCGAGCAACAGACGCAATCGCGCAGGCAAGGGCATTTCACTGTAATGGCATTTCGGTTTGTTTTTCGAATGCCTAGAGGACCACGTAAGAAACAAGAGATTAAGTGACTAAACTAAATAAAAGCAAAAGCCAAATTGAATAGGCCTTGGAAAAGAATTCGAGCAGTGCCAGAGGGAAATATTCGTGATGTCAATCAATTCTATATCGATCTATATTGATTTGACTGCGGTTTTTCAAATTTTGAGTCGCAAATTACTTTTTTCTTACTTTGAGGTGATTTGAAGGATACAATAAAGACTAGTTGAAACACGTCACATTTAGAAGACATCTGCATTTTTTCAAGAAAATAATATTTGCTTAATTTGCATGATACGACAATATTTATCGAACGAAATTTGGAACAAATCACAATTTTACGACCCAAGTTTTTAGATTGGACTGGAAGTCGAGGACAAGGATAGACTGTTGAATTTGGTGGACAATCTCGGAATTCTCGACGTTCTCAGGCTGGCCTTCGTGCGAAGACCTTCTTCTTCTTCCTCGATAAAATCTTCGCGTAACTCCACGGCCATTGACGACTTTCGACAGTATGGACAGGCAATAGAAGGGCTTTGCGCATCCTTTCTCATCTGTGCAGCACAAGCTAAGCAAATGGCGTGCCCGCAATGGATGAGAACTGCTCGCCGACGAGGTTTGTCTGCATGGCAGACTAAGCAGGAGCGAGAAACGAGGAAATGAGACCTGCAAGGAGTATAAAAGATATTTGAAGTCGGCTAGAACTTATTATAACCAACCTTCCTTGCTCTAAACCTTATCTACATTATCAAGCCTGTCAAATAATAGATGATAATGTTTAGCTTACCCATTCCCGTTCTCCGAGCGCAATTTATCGATATCAATATTCTCGTCTTGATGTGTCACATCAGCAAAGACAGTGGGTGCGACACGACCCGCCTCCAGTCTCTCCAACGTTGCTTCAATGATGGTAAAGCTTTGCGAGTAGAGACGAGACCAGCTCTTGTAGTCGAGTAGTCCAGCTGAGCGAGCGGCGTACAGTCGCCTCAGCAGCGCCTTCTTCTCATCGCGAGTGTGGGGAGACGACATCGAACACTGAGAGACGAATGGACTGGAATGAATGCATTGCTGAATAATTAAAGACGCGCAATGGTGAGAAAAAAAGAGCGTTGCCAGAGGGCGCATTTATCGATTACATTTCGAATTAGACAGAACGCAAACAATTGACGACGCGGGATAAGCAACAAAAAGAGTGATAATTGGGTGAATAATGATCAGCATCTGAGCATTTTGCTTGCTCGGCGCCTGCTTCAACTATGTTCTCGAAAATGGGCAGGAACTGAGACGACGTTCCATATAAAGGACAAGCGATAGCCAAGCGTTGAGCAGCCTGCTTCATTTGTTCCGCACATGCGATGCAAATCAGATGATCACAATTGATTAGAACGGCGCGACGACGCGGCGCTTCCGTTAGGCATACGCTGCAGGCGCGTGCGACAGGGACAGGTTGGCTGAAAATACTACACTGTTCATCTCTGTTCGTTCCCTTTGCGAAGCTGAGCAATGAATTCAGTTTGAGAGATTATCGGCGTTGACGCATGTGTTGGTCCTTCCGAGCACTGATCGATGGTGTGCAGCAAGATTTCGATATAAGGGGGGGGGGCAACCACGAGAATGTATCACCTCTTATACGACCCGATGTGTAGGCAGTGAGCAGTCGCCTTCTGCATGTCCTTTTGAAATCGAGAAACGGCGGAGACATTGGAGTGGGGGAGAGACGAGCAATACGATAAAAGATGTTTTACAAGACGATATCATAGCCTCAGAACGGAGCGAAGCAAGGGCTACATGACCAGAATGTTTCCAGTAGAGCTTGTTTTGATTTTACCAATGCGTTTGTTTGTCCACATCATCACATCATCATCTATTTATTATTGTATGCCAACCAAATAATCCAATCATTGATCATCTCGAGTCATATCGAATTTGTGCCCTGGTTTCTCAAAGATGAGAGCTTTATCAAACGTTCAGGCAATAATGGATAAGGAACGAAGCGAACAATATGAATGCAAAAAGTGGACTAGTCAAGGGCTCATTGAAGTAATTGGGTCTGCGGGTCTCAGATTCCGCATTATTTCGATGAAATTCGATGTTGGCTTCGACGATTGGGACGAAGGTCGACTTCGCTTGACAGAATGGACAGACGACATCCGTGGTTTGAGATGCACTTTTCATCTGCTCCGCTCGAGCCAGACCGATTGTGTGGCCACAGATGACGAAAACAGCCCGGCGCTGATGCGAATCAGGAACACAGACACCGCTAGAAGAGGACGATTGAAAACATAAGAAATACGGTTGGCTATGCGATCGCGAGGGGAGAGGGATGCGAGCCCGCAAAGGTTGCGAGGCCTCGCAACGAGAGAAAGGAACGGCATAAAGGGTGAGAGAGTGTGCGAAATGGAGAGAGTTTCCTCTTCCCTCGTTGCGAGGCGATGCGAGGGATTGCGAGCCCGCATCCCCCCTCCTCTCGCCCTGCCGTTGCGGGCTCGCAACCTAGAGGTCAAGCTATTGCGGGCTCGCAACCTAGAGGTCAAGCTATTGCGGGCTCGCATCCCTCGTATTGCCAACTCTAATAAGAAATAAAACAAACCTTTTCTCATCTTTGCTGAGCGTAATGTTCTCGATGGAAGATTGATTTGACATAGTTACGGCCGAATCAAAGCAAAAAGACAATGTGTGAGATAAAAGATTATGTTATACTAAAACTATTAGCGAATAAGTCTGAGAATGAAGAGATGTAAATTGGGCGCGTCCGAAGAGTTGAACCTGGCGCGACGTGAGGGAGCATTGCCAGAGGTAATGGCCCATTCCTCCCTAAGGCGAAAGCACCCTTCCTCGACTCCTCGGCATAGCCATACCCCATTCCTCCCTAATGCCATGAGCATACGAGGAGGGGTGCCGTCGCATTATGCTGTGAACAGTGTCTCTGCCTAGTCTTATTCTCTAGTCAGACATATCGACTACAGGGGTCGGAATGAGAGGGAGACAAACTCTCAATTCCATTGTTCGTCTCCCTCTCATTCCGACCCCTCTAGTCGATTTGTCTGACTAGAGAAT
>LS532170.1:7017-18983 GCA_900490775.1 Pristionchus maxplancki | reverse complement strand
GGTACCCGAGATGTCGGGTAATGTCACATTTCGCACTCTAGTGGCATCCTGGGAGATGGGGACTGGGGATTCACTGGGGGTCGAGATGGCGATATGGGATCTACGAGGGATCAACTGGGCAACCTGGGAGAGGGCTCTTTCTGCTTGGGATCTTTCTGGGAATCCTTGGCGAGAGGAATTTGGGATCTACTGGGGACACTGTGAGAGGGGAACTTGGGATCTACTGGGGACACTGGGAGAGGGGAACTTGTGATCTACTGGGAAAACTGGGAGAGGGGAACTTGGGATCTACTGGGAAAACTGGGAGAGGGGAACTTGGGATCTACTGGGAAAACTGGGAGAGGGGACTGAGGATCGCCTGGGGATCCTGGAACAGGCGACGAGTGTTGACTGGGAATACTGGGAGACGGGAACTTGCGATCTACTGGGAATCCTGAGAGAAGGGAACATGGGATATATTGGAAATCCTGGGAGAGGGAAAGTTGGGATCTACTGGGATCGCGGAAGAGGGAACTAGGGGTCTATTGAGATCATGGGAGATGGGGCGGGGTTGACTTGGAATACTTGGAGAAGGGACGGGAAGGGGGTTGACTGGGGTTAATGAGAGTGGGGAACTGGAGATCCTACGAGAGGAAGATGGGACCCTGTGAAGAAAGATTTGGATTGAGATATAGCGTATCGAGGCTCACTGCAGCCTGCAGTTACATGCTGTCCGCAGGACCTAGCGTTCAAAGAACGCTAGTCATGTATATTCAAAATCGAATTTATTGATGTTTCTATAAAATGGAGATGAAGACACGAGAGACAGTGAATCAGAATGGGAGATCACGTGGAGAAAAGAGAGAAGAAGAGTAATAGTAAGGATAAGAAGAAGGAGAAGAAGAAGGAGAAGAAGAAGGAGAAGATGACGAAGGAAGAGGAGAAAACAGAGACAGTGATTCCAATTGAGGATACCAAGGATGAAGAAGCCAAGGTATTATTACACACTACTTCAAACAACTTTTCATGAATTTCAGAGAAAAGAGGAATCTCAACGGGCCTATGAATCGAATTATGAAGCGGAAGAGAAGGATTGGAATAGAGCGTGGAAGATATTGAAGAATACCATCACGATTACAATGCCCTGTATATTCGGAGAAGAAGGAAAATTCCATTATGTAGGAATGAATCTCAATTGATCTGATGATGAATTCTCTCTCAGAAGACATTGATTGCCTATACTCTCACTGTTCTCGGCCTTCTTTTTATCTGGGTAAAGGTCTGTCTTCTCTTCCTTCCTTTCCCATCTTCTTCCTATTCAGATAACTAATCTCCAGCAGGAAATCTTCTGTTGTTACTACGTTAAGATTCTCGGCATAATGTCAGTCTCTCCCTTCATTCCCACTCCAATGATATCCATTGCAGAGGGATTGATATAAAGAATCCGGGCTGTGAGAAGGAGGATGATCTTCATCCAGTCTGCACGTAGTATTTATTTCAATCCTTCATTTCTTAACTTTGATAATAAATCAAGTTCTAATCGGATTTCGCTGACTGAACTTCGAATGACGTAAATATTTTGAGACTGACCCCACCTTCTCACTCATAAACAAAGGAAAGATTCGTCCGATGTAATCAACCGTATTTCGAATGACGTAAATATTTTGAGACTGACCACTCCTTCTCACTCATAAACAAAGGAGAGATTCGTCCGATGTAATCAAACGTCGATATCCTTCTAACTTGATCACGATCCTCCCCTCAATATCCATCTCTTCTCATCATCTTTCTTCTCTTCTTTCTTAGACAGATCTTATCGTGATAAACACCTTTCTAATCAGTCCTTTCCCTCCCTAATCCCCTCTTCTCTCTCAGTGGTCGAGAATGCTCTTCCCTCTGGTGGTTGCATCTCTCGTAGCTGCAACTGCAGCAGCAGATCCCTATGAGTGAGTGAATGGGGGATCAATTGAGGAATGTCATTCGTCCCTCAGATTCGATGACTCGAATACTCTCTTCGATCGTCAGACAATGGTTCATCTTTTCGAATGGAAGCTCGTTTAATTCTCTCTTCGGCCTTCCAATTCTTCTTTTAAGATGGGAAGATGTCGCAAAGGAATGTGAGGATTTCCTCCAATTCAATGGTTATGGAGCAGTTCAAGTTTCTCCTCCCAATGAACACATTATGATCTACACGAACAATGATGTGCCCTGGTTAGTTCACTTCAACCCTTCAAGCTTCCTCTAACCATCATCTAGGTGGGTTCGATACCAACCAGTCTCGTATCGTCTCAATTCTCGTAGTGGAACCGAAGCTCAATTCCAGAATATGGTCGATAGATGCAATAAAGTTGGAGTGAGGTTAATGTATTTCATTATACTCACTGAACTGTCATTTATCTTTCTATTTCGCTGAACAATATACTCTTTTCAGAATAATCGTTGATGCGGTTCTCAATCACATGGTTGGAGTTGGTCAGAAGTCTAATGATCCAGGAAGAGGTTCAAGTGGAACAGCTTCATTTGATGGAAGAGATGGAATTGAATCATTCCCGGTAACCATTCTATTCTACTCTTCCTCTCTCCAATTCAAATAGTAATTCAGGCCGTTCCCTACAGCAGCAGTGACTTCCACGATCCAGTTTGTCACGGAGACATCCAGGATTCAGACTACCAGAATAATGCCAATAATGTGAGTTCTCGCTCTTCTTCACGTGATTTCCTCATCTTTCAGGTTCGAAACTGTCGTCTATCACGCCACTCACCTAAGATTCGACTCAGAATGACAGGATCCTGGCATTGACCATTTTTTCGGTATTGAGATTATTGTCAATTTGGACTCCCCTACGGACCCCTAAAGCCCCTGTGAAAGGAATAATGTCAGAGATCATTCCTCACAGAGCTGCAGCCTTGGTTAGCTGCAGCCGGCCAACTTCAAGCCACGTTTTCAACCCTTTAACGATAACCAAGAAAAAACTTTTCTTCGTGAGCTAAAGCTCTTTTTCGATGCTCTATCGAGCTACACAAGTTAGAAGTCGATATCTTTTTTTGAAAAATAGCTAGAACATTTTCGGGAATATCTTGGAAACCGCTCGAAAAGCCACTCCGTTTTTTGCATAGGCGTTTAAAACTCGTTTACGAGAATTCGAATGATAGGTCTGCGCTCGCATATCGAGGGGAGTGAGTTGGTTTCCATCCCGGAAACAAATTCGTGAACCTTCATTTTCAACTCTCATTTCACGTCCCTCACCGGGTCATTTTGCGTCTGCGCGCGCGCAATTACCCTGCCCCCTCGATTATTTCGAGTTAATTTCATTTTCCGTTGTGTTTCATTTACATTTCATTACGCACTTCGTCCTTTTTTGTTCAAACTCGTTCGTGGACAGATTCATACAGGGCAGTGATCTTTTTTTCCTTCACCAAACATTCTCTATTTCCACTATGGGCTCTGTCCCTGAAATGTAAACAAGGAACTAAAGAAAAATATGCTGAAGTACGCAAGATTTTTTTTTAAAGATTTCAGTTCTGTATCTGCATTGTTGATATTCCATGCCTATGCAGAACTTTCAACTCGCTTTCGCATCCTTCGCCCTCGCACCTTCGCATTGAATTGGGCTGAGATCGGTTGATGGTCCTCTTGGTTTGGTTTAGTCTTCAGAAGGTCGATTAATGAGAAAATAGCATTCAGGGACAGAGCCCATAGTGGAAATAGAGAATGTTTGGTGAAGGAAAAAAAGATCATTGACCTGTACGAATCTGTCCACGAACGAGTTTGAACAAAAAAGGACGAAGTGCGTAATGAAATGTAAATGAAACACAACGCAAAATGAAATTAACTCAAAAAGATTGAGGGGGACCGGGTCAGTGCGCGCGCGCAGACGCAAAATGACCCGGTGAGGGACGTGAAATGAGAGTTGAAAATGAACTTCGAAGGTTCACGAATTTGTTTCCGGGATGGAAACCAACTCACTCCCCTCGATATGCGAGCGCAGACCTATCATTCGATTTCTCGTAAACGAGTTTTGAACGCCTATGCAAAAAACGGAGTGGCTTTTCGAGCGGTTTCCAAGATATTCCCGAAAATGATCTAGCTATTTTTCAAAAAAAAGATATCGACTTCTAACTTGTGTAGCTCGATAGAGCATCGAAAAAGAGCTTTAGCTCACGAAGAAAAGTTTTTTCTTGGTTATCGTTAAAAGGTTGAAAACGTGGCTTGAAGTTGGCCGGCTGCAGCTAACCGAGGCTGCAGCTCTGTGAGGAATGATCTCTGACACTATTCCTTTCACAGGGGCTTTAGGGGTCCGTAGGGGAGTCCAAATTGACAATAATCTCAATACCGAAAAAATGGTCAGTGCCAAAGTTAGTTCGAGTCTTACGTGAGTGGCGTGCTATCAGGTCTTCTCGATCTGAATCACGGGTCGACACACGTGAGAAGCATGGTCAGAATGTATTCTCATCTATTCAGTCCACACGGTTCACATCTCTATGGCCATGACGGTTGATCTCTTTCAAACTAGAGGATAATTCACTGAGATTGGTGATTCTTTGCAGACGACAGCATATCTGACCTCTCTGATCAACATGGGCGTCGCTGGATTCAGGTGAGGGGTCCACCTATTCTCCCTTATCTTCGTAATCCCCATGGTGTCATTGATGGATTGACGTCTGACCACGAGGGAAATGATCAGTTGATGATTGATGGAATCCATTCCGGGTACAGTATGGTCCATGACGAATCAGCTGATTCCTAGGGATTAATCACGTACTGAGATTGTTCTCCTTCCAGATTGGATGCATCTAAGCACATGTTCCCTAATGATCTGCAATCAATTCTCGAGAAACTTCCCAATCTCAAAGCAGATGTGAGGGGAAGATTGAGAGAAATAGTCAATGACGATTTAAGATCTTTGGTGCGAATCAGAAACCATTCGTTGTCCATGAAGTAATCGATAGAGGAGGAGAAGCAATCAAGGTTCAATCGATATCCTCCTCTTACCGTATCTCTATCGTATCATCAAGGTCACTGAATACACCCCAATTGGTCGATACACCAATTTCAACTTCGGGGCTGCCATCGCATCGGCCATTTGGAAGCAGAGCGATGTAGCGTGAGTGGACTGGAGAGGGAGAGGGAGGGGGGGAGGATGGACCATTCAGGGGTCTTTCCACTCTCGGTCCTGGCTTCGGCTACGGTAATCTGGACGATCACGATGTGCTCAATTTCATCGATAATCATGACAATCAGAGAGATGATCATCCGTACGTGGTGAGTAGAAAAAGCTGAAACACTTCCAATTCAATGATCCATCTCAGTTGACATACAAGAATGGCGATCAATATCGAATGGGCAATGCCTACATGCTCGCATGGACGTATGGCTACACTAGGGTACACTGTCCTCCTTAGTTATCTCCTGAACATTCATATTTGAGGTTATGAGTAGTTTCGACTTCAAATTCCACGATCAAGGTCCTCCGAATCAAGGAGCACCCAACTACGCCGTCAGTTTCCCTCTCTATCATTCAACTATCGAGGGAATTGCAGACTAAATCTCCGACGTTCAATCCCGATTCCACTTGCGATGCTCGATCTGGTTGGGTGTGCGAACATCGATGGCCAACCATTCGACAGATGGTCCAATTCAGAGCTGCCTGCCAGGTATCTTCTCCTCCTCCTCCCCTCTCCTCCCCTCTCTTCTCCTCTTTCCCCTCCTCCTCCCCTCTCCTCCCCTCTTTCCCCTCTTTCCCCTCCTCCTCCTCTCTCCTCCCCTCTCTTCTCCTCTCTTCTCCTCCTCTCTTCGTTCAGCTTCATTCTAGGGCCGAGCAGCTACTGAAATCGTCACGGAATCAAACCGAAATGCATTTGCTCGTGAACAGAATGGATTCTTTGCCATGAACAATGCGGATGCCGACTGGAATAGGTGAGGGATGGAGATGGACTGTCAAAGAAGAGTGAATTCAGACAATTCGATACAACTCTCCCTTCTGGTTCTTACTGTGATCAATACGATGGAGAACTGCAAGGATCGAAGTGCACTGGGCAGACAATTACTGTCGATGGAAATGGTAGATGAGATGAGAAGATGACGTCATCAGAAAGACTAATCCCTCCCTTCAGGAAAGGCGTCCATCCGTATTCCTGCCCGTGCGTCCATTGCCTTCTCAGTTATTTCTCGAATCGGAGGTCGTCCTCCCACTCCCGATCCTCCCAATGGAAAATATCAGAAGACTGCTGTATTCCTTCAAAGAGTGAGTCACTTTCCTTTTCTTATTCCTCATCGATTTCTTCAGACTACTCAACCTGGTCAGAATGTATTCATAAGAGGAGGATCGGCTCAAGCCCATCGTTAGTCCGTTCCCCCATAGTAGCCATGATTCTCTTCTTCCAGAGTGTTCGACTGGTCCTTTCAAACAGTCGTCTGATCCCTGTTCCATCCCCATCATTCACAATTCGACCACTCCTTGGATGTATGCAACCTATCGCCAATGGAGTCAAGGAGATGAGTATCTTGACTTCGAAGGAGAAGAACAAAGGCAGGGTTTGTCCCCTCGATCTTGTATCTCAAGGGATGGCGATCCTCTCAGGAACATACGACGGAACCCATGCGACTGGAACTCCCCTCGCCTATTCCACGAATGATGCCAACTCAGTTGACTACCAACCCCTCAACAAGTGAATTCCCTTCATTGTTCCTTTCAATCTCGAATCTTCTCAGATACGGTCCCGATTATTGGTTCGTCCAGATTCTAATGGACTGCGATAAGACGGAGAATGGATGGTTCGAACTGAAAGTAGATCATGAATGAGTCATTCGTCCAATATCGATCGATTGCAGGGATTCATGAAGGGATGGGAGAATGATATCAATCAATCGTCTTGTTCTGGTTCCATCGGAGGATCGAATCCATTAAAGAGCAGCAACAATCACGTTGCAAAGTGTGGAGCTGTCAATGTGTTCACGTGGAATTCCAATTCGTGCATTGTCAACTCATTCTGATGGGTTATATCGCACTTATATTCGATTCATAAAATATCAAGCGCACAAGTTTCAACATTCTGAATACCTCAATCCTTCTTTGTTTTTGTTGAACACTTTCTAATGATGCATCGGAGAGAAAATCGAATGCAGACGACGAGAAGAATGATCACAAGATTAATGATGAAAGTGAGGAATGCGAATACGTCGATTAGATAATATTGGATGAAGTTTAATTGAGCTCCGTAGTGATCGAGCATGCGAAGAGGGCCGAATTTCACCATGAATTCCATGTTTCGCACTAGTTTCTGAAAATTAGATAAAAGGCTATTTAGATTGTACTTTTTAAACTGACCTCTCTCGCTGAGAATGGAACTTCTCTCAGCATTTCACTGGCCTGTTTAGTCTTCTCGGCGTATCTGAAAATCATTATCTTATGTACAGCTGTAAATGGTTATTTGATACTTGGGATTGTCGATGACTTCCTTGATTGCTACATACAGTTTCTCTCCATTCTTCAGATCTTCCTTCTCGAGTGCAATTCCGAATCCGTTTCTCTTGACCACTTGAGCATTTCTCAGCTGATCAGTCATCACGGGAATCACAACGAGAGGGACGCCTGCTAATATCTAGTTAGATTAGTCCCAAGAATACTGGATAGACGCCTCAATACTCGCCTGCCATCGCAGCTTCAGTCGTGCTTCCAACTCCTCCGTGAGTGATGAAGGCAGTGAGACGGACGTCATCTGCAATGGATTCTGAAGGAATGTCGACGATAACGACGAACTGAGAAGAGACACTTGAGGAACCCACGGGGACTCGACTATATTAGCCACTCCATCAGATACTTTGTCTTCGGGTTTCTACAACTCTTCCATCTCACTTCCATCAACGAAAGATCTGACCTCGTACTTCCAAATGAATGTCACATCGGGGAACTTCGCCAATGTTTCTCTAATTGTTGTCTTGTATTCCTGAGGCATCGCATATGCTTTGACGAATGATCCGAATGAGAGAAGGACAGTGCGAGGACGGAGAGAGAGGATCGATGACCATTTCTGCATTCTTAATTTTTATGAGAACGGAACGCTCTCTTCACCTCATCCAATGGCGATGCTTTCTCAGTGGAAGTCACAATTCCTCCAATCTCGACTATTCTGTGAGTGGTCGGACGAGGAAAATCAAGGAAGGGATCGGCATTGAGGAAGATGAGAGAATTATTGTTAACCACCTCCTGAATCATCTGTTCATTCACTTCTTCTACTAACTCCGTCGACTGATTCGTGATTCTCCTAGTTCTTACATTAATTGGAGGAAATCCAGGCTGATATTCTTCGAAAAGTTTTTGGAATTTGGGTGTCGCTGTGTTTGCAAAATTGGACATAACGAAGAATCCAATGAAATTGAAGAGACGTTCAAAGAATGACATTTTATCATTCGCAGTCGAGAGATTTGCTGGAATTTACCACGATAAAAGTAATGGAGATTAGGAAGTAGTGAAACTGACAGGGTACGTATGCAGGAGCAGAGGGTGTTTGAGTGAGATCAAATCTCCCATCGATAAGGGAAAAGGACTGAGTTACTGCGAATTTATCGATTCCAATCAGATGGAAGAGACCTGAGGATGAAGGTTAGGGTGACGGAAAGGTAAAGGAGTAAACCGAATGGGAAGAGATCGAGAGACTCCGAAAAGGCAGCATCGAACTTTTCCTCTCTCAATTGATCGATGAGACCCGGATAGTGAAGAGTTTCTGAGTTGAATTGTTTTGAGTAAGTTGAGAGGTAAGCAAACCATTGCAGACTGTAATCCAATCGTCCAGAAGTGGAAGAAGTTCCTGAGGATGGGGAATGGATAAGAGAGATAAGATTGATTCCTCACGAAGATAATAGTGAATACACTGGGTGAGTTCCATACATTCTTGATTACTCGATCATTCACATCGGAGAATTTCTTTCCAGTGGCAGATTGAGGAATCTACGATTACTCTAATTATCTCATAATTTCAGCTAATCGATATCTTCATTTTTCCTCAAGAGTCAAAGGTCACTTCTCACTAGTGTTGACAAATCGGCAGTCGTCTCTCCTCTATTTGCGTACTCTCTCGTCTCTCTGACCGGCGAGAGATCATTCTAATCGAGAGAGGCGCGCGCCGAATTGTCATCACTACTTCTCACCTCAATGACCTTCGCTTTATTCGTTCCGGCCGATTTGATGTCATCGTCCACTTTGACAGAGAGAATCACCTGAGACACAGAAATCCCCAAACAAACTCTATCTAATCCCTCTCTCCGCTTCTTCCTATCCATTTCACTTTAAACATCTACTCCTATTCATTGAATTCGACGAAATCGTTTAGATTGTGCCGTGAATAAGGCGAGTTTCGTGTGATTCATCGTCTCTTTCTCCTCTCAATTCCCTCTCAATTCACTCACAACTTCATGGCCGGAATCAATCAAAGCATCCGAGACTTTAGCGATAAAATTGACGTGACTTGTTGCGAATTGGGGAGAATATGCGAGGAATTTATAACTATGTACTGATTGGAAAAAAGAGAGAAGAATGAAAAGGGAGGGAATCCGCATGAAAGAGTGTAACAATAAGGGAGAATAGACACACACACTCACAAACATCTCCCCCCCCCTTCCCGACTCTCTTCCCTTTCTCTGCCATTCTGTGTCCTACTCAGTATTCCTCCCTCAACTGAGAAAAAGAGAGAAAATTGCTTGAGGCTCTTCCTCCTCCCCTCTCTCCCTCCTCAAAGCAACTTGATGCGTCAGAGATCGCATGGCATAGCATTGCGTGTTGACCAAATTGACCTTCAGCACTTTTGTATACGGAATGGTTTCAATGCAAACACAAGTTGAGCATCGATCTGATTTAATCTTAAGCAAGCGTTTTCTGTATGAACTGCTAAATTTAAATTAGAAAATTAGAGAACGCTCAAGCGACAGTAAGTAAGTAGCGTTCAATGAGAGAAGATCATGAAAACAGTGAAATTGACAGAGCATACCCCTCAATATCCTCATCATATTATGTAAACAGGAAAGCGGGTTTAATAAAAATGGAGTTGATGAAGCTCCGAATTGATCAGAGGATATTTTGGTGAAAGATCAAGATAAATTCGTCTTTCCCAATGGAAAAACGAAGTCGGTGGTTGTCTTATCTTCTCCTTCTGTTAATTGGTTCGTTGATGACAACACGAGATCGCGAACGATTGATATTTCGCAAAACCTAATGAACAGTGAAGAATTCACTGAATGTTCGCGAGTCGACACCATTATAAAAGGATGGAATTGATCTCGCGATACTCACTTCTTATTCCATTACCATGAACATTACTAGTCTTCTTCTTCTCTTTTCTCTCATTGTTCTTTCGACAGCTCAATGGGGATATGGCCCATATGGAGGATACGGTGGATATGGTGGAGGTTCGTCTATTGTTCACAGTATGAAATATCTACAGAGTGATCGAAAAGGAGGGTATTCAGTGAAGGATGGCGTCATCATCATCATGGTCTTCTCACTGGATACTTAGCTGGTCGTATCGTCGGATAAATATCATCACCTAATCAGTTCATTCCAACTCCGTGACCTACCTTCTCCTCTATTCATTCGAAATCGATGATAAAAGGTCTCTCCCTATTCCTGTCCCACTTTTCTCAAGCTAAACTTGAATTATCAAGAAAACGGACGTTCCTTTCTCCTCTCCTTAAATTGAACTTTCACGATTTTCATAGATGAAATGGTCGAAGATGCGACTCTATTCTTCTCTCAAGATCGCTCCTTCCTCTTCTTCCCATTTCATTCCTTGTATCCATCTCAATTTCTCCTCAGATGCTTCATCTCTCTCTTCTTCTCATCCTTCTCAGTGCAGTCTCATTCGCTCAATACGGTCCCTATGGAGGAGGACCCGGAGGATATGGAAGATACGGAGGATGGGGTAAGGAGGATGTATCTCATATTCATTTTAGAGTTCGACTGGTCGTGAGTAAAGAAGGAAACGTTGCCTCAATACGTAGCTTTGCAATTCTTGTGGACACAATCTCAGATGGATCTGGGGAGCGAATGGGTACATCAATTGGCGCTTCGGCTGGTACTGCCGCAGGCACGTCTTCGGCGGGCACCACCAGTCTTTCATTGAGTGTATATGAATGGAGTATGAGCCTTTCCAGAACCGCCGTGACTACTGCGTCGCTCTCGTACTTCAAATGATCGTAGGTGTGGCGACTGATGACCCCATTTGCGAACAGCCGGATCAGCAGCGTTCTCAGTGGAGCGGGACCATTCGCTTTGTGACTTCCATTCCGTATGGCATAGGATGTGGCTGCAGCTCTTGCCGAAGCCACAGTTTCGGAACTGATTCCGCCGCGATTCAATGCGGCCAATATCGTATGATCCTCTTCATTACTGAGAAATTCGTAGGTCGACCGAGTAATGAGTCCGTAGAAGCGGGCCTTATACAGAGTGGTCCTGAGCGCCGTAGAAAGAGGTGGTGGCACTGGCACGTTGTGCGACATTGGTCTGCAAAGATCGAATTGACGTTAAAGTGCAACTAGTATTGAAACTAAATTTGCTATATGGCAATCGGTTATGGGGCGAAAATTGATTGTTGTAGGGCAGAAGGTATACAGCGAGAGGAACAAATGGAACAACTAGCACTCCACACTAAAACTCTGTCAGATGATCTTTTCGAGTTTAGAAGAAAATGAGAACGGATGCCACCAAGTCTGGAAGTTCTTGTGAAGAGGTTTCATGCAATATGTCGGAGCTATGCCAGAAGGAGCACTTTCTTTCATTTTGTTCCGTAAGTGATGTATCGAATGCCCCTGCATTTATAGAATGCCCCGGCATTTATAGAATGCCCCGGCATTTATAGAATGCCCCGGCATTTATAGAATGCCCCGGCATTTATTGAATGGCCCTTTATTTATGGAATGCCCCTTCATTTATGGAATGGCCCTTCATTTATGGAATGGCCCTGCATTTATGGAATGCCCCTTCATTTATGGAATG
>LS532093.1:118476-130649 GCA_900490775.1 Pristionchus maxplancki | reverse complement strand
CGATAAAAAATTACTCAGACCACGACAAAAATTTTCACCCAATAGCTCAAAATGATCAGGGAGACTTGCTCTTTCAACTAGAAAAAGGTTTTCACACACACTTTTTCGGGTCAAAATTAGATTTTTCCTCCTTTAATAATTTTTTTTCATCATATGACAACATCATCATTTGAAAGAGCTCGAAATTCTGATATAAAAAACGAAATTTTGGGCCATTTTGACCACTCCCCAACGAAAAAACATCGAAAAACGCTTTTTTTGGCCAAAATGGGGGGTGCCCCACCCGGAGCGCGGAGGGGACATATTGCGAAATCGACCTCACCAGCGTGTAGAGGGTCAAAAATAACCCCTAGGGCCAACTTTTCAGACATCTCGATTTTTTACCTGTTCCAGCCATTTGTTGAACCTTATGCAAACGGCCTCATATAACACGAGTTTCCTGTAAGAGTGTAGGAAAACGAGCTCGATTGGCAACTAGGAAAAAATTTTGTCTCCGATTTCGATGAAAGTTGGTTGGTGGGTATCCCTGGGGGTGTGGAGAAGGTCCATCCGGTTCATTTGGTCAAATTTCCTAATTATCGATTTTTTGACCTACCACTTCAAACGGGCATAACTTGCTTCATTTTTGTCGTACAGCGAGCAACCAGATACCATTGAACGCGTATCACCGAGCTTCTCAAAAAGTGTCAAGTGGAAAGTCTGTGAAAATGTGATCTTTGATCTTAAAAATATGAAAAATCTGTCTTTAGACCATACATCGACCCGTCACTCGAAAATTTTCTAAAAAGTCAATGAATTTTATTGCTTTGGTAGAACCTCCAGACTCATTGTAAAATCGCCACGTCGGTCGATTTGCATATCTCTGTCCTCGGGATATCGATCTCCGGGATGGGCTCCCCGACTTCGGAGAAATCAATTTTTGATCATATCTCGTTTCAAAATGGTCGAATCAAGATGTTAAAAAAAGCAAAATGTAGCTCTCATTGACACAAAAAAGTTTGTTTTTAAGCAACAAATCCGTAGGACTAACCGTTTTTGAGTAATTTTTGAAAAACCAATTTTTGAGAGGGATATTCCTATATTTTCAGTCGGAATTACGCTCTACTGGAAAGAGGAGGGGACTATGGGTACATATTCTTTGAGTGTTCGCTCGTATAGGGTACGCTCGAATCGCTATCGAGAAGGGATCGGAGGTGAGGATGGGAGGCTATTTTCCTTGCATTAAATATTTGTTATCATAATATTAATATTGTTTATTATAATGCATAAACAGCAAAAAAATGCCGAAACAAAGCGTTTCGACCACAAAGAGCGTAATTCAGACTGAAAATATAGGAATATCCCTCTCAAAAAATAGGTTTTTCAAAAATTACTCAAAAACGGTTAGTCCTACGGATTTGTTGCTTAAAACAAACTTTTTTTTTGTGTCAATGAGAGCTACATTTTGCTTTTTTAACATCTTGATTCAACCATTTAGAAACGAGATATGACCAAAAATTGATTTCTCCGAAAAAACGACTAAGTCCGGGAGCCCATCCCGGAGATCGATATCCCGACAGAGATATGCAAATCGACCGACGTGGCGATTTTACAATGAGTCTGGAGGTTCTACCGAAGCAATAAAATTCATTGCCTTTTTTGGAAAATTTTCGAGTGATGGGTCGATTTGTGGTCGAAAGACAGGTTTTTCATATTTTTAAGATCAAAGATCACATTTTCACAGACTTTCCACTTGACACTTTTTGAGAAGCTCGGTGATACGCGTTCAATGGTATCTGGTTGCTCGCTGTACGACAAAAATGAAGCAAGTTATGCCCATTTGAAGTGGTAGGTCAAAAAAATCGACAATTAGGAAATTTGACCAAATGAACCGAATGGACCTTCTCCAGACCCCCAGGGGTACCCACCAACCAACTTTCATCGAAATCGGAGACAAACGTTTTTTCCTAGTTGCCGGGGTTCCTACACTCTTACAGGAAACCCGTGATAAGCCCAAATACGCTCGTAGAATACTTTTGAAAGTTCGATTTTCCAGAAAAATAGGATTATTTTCAGTATTTGGACACGGAGATTGAGGCTCTATATCAGGATACGATGGATTTTTCTTTAATGCAAATTCACCCGAAATCGTTGATTTCACTCATTCCGAGTCTCCTCTCTCGCCTTTCATTCTCATTCGTCATTATCGATCACAGTTGCGCGGTGTGGAGAACAAAGGAGTGAATATGAACAAGAGTGAGCCCGTGTTACTTACCACATCAAATACCGAAAATCACACTTTTCTCAGAACATGCATTTTTACCTGTATTTTTACACGGGGATAATTGTCCGATTCTTACGCGAACGGGCTCATATCACGCGTTTCACCTACGATTTTGGTAACCCATTGCACATCGGAAAATGCGCCACCCGAGTTCTTTTCAGATTTTGATGCCCACCCACTAGGGGAACGCCCTGTGAGAATTACACAGCGTTCTGACCCCCTTTGTTCTCTCCAGATAAGGGTGAACAAGGGGATTAATTTTTGAATTTTCCCGCGTTACCGTGTTCGAACTGCAAATCACTTTCGCAATTTGAGATATCTCTGAAACATATCGCGAATACGGCAAAGCGGGAAAATTCAAAAATTAATCCCCTTGTTCAGAATTATAATTGCGATAAGTTTCAGCAATCTGTCAAGTTTCGAATTTGCAGTTCGATATGTAAAGTGATCACCCCTTTTCTGTAGGGGCAGAATGCTGTGATTAGAGACCCAGAAGTTCATTCGTTTTCCCAGGAGGTCACGTCAAAGTCTGTCGTCGAGACCTCTTTTGTTAGATATAGCTCAGCCCATTGAAAAGATAACCGCTGCATCCCAGGGTATGGGTTGTAGCATTTTTCATGCTCTACAAGATTGAACAACTTGGAATTTAAATTTCGAAAAACTACGGCCGCCCTATACGAACGAAAATACTAGAATTGAACCCTACACAGTTTTAGCTAGATCGATCAGGCTCGTCGAGAGCTTTCGATTGGTATACTGTACGCATATTGAAAAACTACTGCAAAATGGTCAAAACATACGAATATAATTTTATCGCAACCACGAAAATTGAAATTGTAGAGACGAGGGAGGCGCCTTCTTTGATCTACCCCTTCCTCTCCACTTCGCCCGTCTCTGACTCTCTCGTCTCTCTCGTTTCTCCTTGATCTCTCGCATGCCATCCGTAATCAATGGAAGGACCATAGGAGAGAAAGGGGTAGATCAAAGAAGATCATTCGTCTGCCGTGATATAAAGGACCCAGAAATCAGGTTACCCTATTATTAAAAACGAAAAACGTAGCCACCCCATATTTGGTACGTAGAATCCTTTTTTGAAATAAAAATCGGGAACTGAATGAGAAATTTTCGAGAAAACAGCACTTTTTTGGGAAAAAAAATCAGTTTTTCTTGATTTTGACCCAGAGACATTATCGCCGGTAAGGAACTCAGTGAAGGTATTTGTAGAGCTTCGAATGACGAATCCAAAAACAACAACTAGCTCGCTGAGCGTCAAAAACTGACCGAGTTATCACAATTTGAAGTGGTAGGTCAAAAAATCGATAATTTGACAATTTGACCAAACCAAGTAGATTGACCTTCTCCAGAGCCCCGATAGAACCTACCAAACAACTTTCATCGAAATCGGAGACAAATTAATTTTCCTATCAGACGAGGTCCCTACACTCTTACAGGAAACTCGTGATAATCTATCAATACGGAGAAAATTAGACCCAACATCGAAATTCTGAAAACACACATTTTGTTCTTGAGCTTGTATGATTTCATTTTTAATTCTTTCTCTCTGCTGCCATGTTCAACGTCATTTCCGTATCATATTTTTTTAAAAAAACTCGGCTGATCACCTTGCGGTCTCTAGTCTTATCTTACCAATCATAATATTCTTGAACATGTTCCCATTCGTGTTTTTTCTCTTCAAGATGTCAATTGCTGTCGCGTTAAATTCATTTCTTACATACAAAGAAGCACCCGCATCCAGAAGAAGAGATACAATCGACGTTCTGAAAGAAATAAGAGATCGTTCGCGGCCACGGTTAACCAATTTTAACTGAGATGGAACAGCCAAATATTAAAAAAATCTGCAAAGTTTGCATTATTTGCAAATCTGTAATTTCCCACTGCGAGCAGCTGAACATTTTCCCAGATGAGCAGTATGGATTCCGTAAAAACAGATCGCGCGAACTGCAAATGCTTGAGGTCCTCGAACACTGGACAACCTCAATCAGTGAAGGGGAACCAGTTGATGTAATCTATTTTGACTTTGCCAAGGCCTTTGACCGTGTCTCGCATCCAAAGCNTTACAGGAAACCCGTGATAAGCCTAAATACGCTCGTAGAATACTTTTGAAAGTTCGATTTTCCAGAAAAATAGGATTATTTTCAGTATTTGGACACGGAGATTGAGGCTCTACATATCAGGATACGATGGATTTTTCTTTAATGCAAATTCACCCGAAATCGTTGATTTCACTCATTCCGAGTCTCCTCTCTCGCCTTTCATTCTCATTCGTCATTATCGAACACAGTTGCGCGGTGTGGAGAACAAAGGAGTGAATATGAACAAGAGTGAGCCCGTGTTACTTACCTCATCAAATACCGAAAATCACACTTTTCTCAGAACATGCATTTTTACCTGTATTTTTACACGGGGATAATTGTAAAACATACGAAAATAATTTTATCGCAACCACGAAAATTGAAATTGTAGAGACGAGGGAGGCGCCTTCTTTGATCTACCCCTTCCTCTCCACTTCGCCCGTCTCTGACTCTCTCGTCTCTCTCGTTTCTCCTTGATCTCTCGCATGCCATCCGTAATCAATGGAAGGACCATAGGAGAGAAAGGGGTAGATCAAAGAAGATCATTCGTCTGCCGTGATATAAAGGACCCAGAAATCAGGTTACCCTATTTAGGGACCACCACGCGATATGCAAATGATCGATTCATGACTCATGAACTGTTTCAGTTTATTAATCTGGTGTATAGAATCATTTTTTGAGTGGGGAGTACCAACAGAAAGCTTATGGTTTCCGAGATAATCGCAATTTTTCGAAAACAGGGGTTTTCAAAAACGGGAGACAAGAAAAGTTGAAGCGCTGCACCATTCGTTTTAGGAGAGGGCCGCTACTTTTGAAAGTTTCCAGTGATAGAGTAGGGTCAGGTGCATGACATATCCAAAATTTAGCCTATTCTGCCTATAAAGTTCGAAAAATCAGCAAATATTCGAGCTCATGCACCATCCGTGGGCACTGGCAGAATAGGCTAATTTTTGGATATGTCATGCACCTGACCCTACTCTATCACTGGAAACCTTCAAAAGTCGCGGCCCTCTACTGGAACTGATTTTATAAAGCTTCAAAGTTGAAGTTTCCTAATAATTAGTCCATTTTTTTGAACATATGATCGTGCACCATCCGTGGGCACTGGCACCATTGGCTCATTTTCTCAGCAAAGTTAGCCCATACTGTGTACTAAACATCTATGAAATCAGAACCCGCGGCCCTTGCCTCTCCTTTGAGCTATTCAACTTAGCGCTCGCCGTCATTTATAGAAAGGGATGGTGGTCCCTATACCCTATTATTAAAAACGAAAAACGTAGCCACCCCATATTTGGTACGTAGAATCCATTTTTGAAATAAAAATCGGGAACTGAATGAGAAATTTTCGAGAAAACAGCACTTTTTTGGGAAAAAAATCAGTTTTTCTTGATTTTGACCCAGAGACATTATCGCCGGTAAGGAACTCAGTGAAGGTATTTGTAGAGCTTCGAATGACGAATCCAAAAACAACAACTAGCTCGCTGAGCGTCAAAAACTGACCGAGTTATCACAATTTGAAGTGGTAGGTCAAAAAATCGATAATTTGACAATTTGACCAAACCAAGTAGATTGACCTTCTCCAGAGCCCCGATAGAACCTTCCAAACAACTTTCATCGAAATCGGAGACAAATTAATTTTCCTATCAGACGGGGTCCCTACACTCTTACAAGAAACTCGTGATCATCTATCAATACGGAGAAAATTAGACCCAACATCGAAATTCTGAAAACACACATTTTGTTCTTGAGCTTGTATGATTTCCTTTTTACTTCTTTCTCTCTGCTGCCATGTTCAACGTCTTTTCCGTATCATATTTTTAAAAAAAACTCGGCTGATCACCTTGCGGTCTCTAGTCTTATCTTACCAATCATAATATTCTTGAACATGTTCCCATTCGTGTTTTTTCTCTTCAAGATGTCAATTGCTGTCGCGTTAAATTCATCTCTTACATATAAAGAAGCACCCGCTTCCAGAAGAAGAGATACAATCGACGTTCTGAAAGAAATAAGAGATCGCTCGCGGCCACGGTTAACCAATTTTAACTGAGATGGAAAAGCCAAATATTAAAAAAATCTGCAAAGTTTGCATTATTTACGAAAGTAATGTAAATCACTAGGGCATATTTTGTAGATATTCGCCTATATCACGCTTGTTACGAAAGAATAGAGCCCATTCATGAGAATGAGGTAAAAATCGCGACACTTGTACACCAGTACTGTATGAGGAGGATCACCTATTGTATTTTTACTGAAAAATGCAGTCTGATGGACAACTGCCCATTATTCGAGCTATATCGGCCTAAGTCATGAAATAGTATTTGAACGTAGGTACAACCAAACCGGAAAATTTACGATAAGAAAATCGATGATAATTGATAAAACCTAATTAGCATAAATTTGAGTAAAATCGGAATTGTATATTACGTTAGAGGTAAAAGAGAGGTGAGAGGACAGATAGAGTTAGAAAGGTATCCCAGAGATCATCGTCCAAAAACTCATACCTTGCGGTTTTCTGGTGAAAAATGGCATACCTTGTGGCTTTCAGTGAAAAAATGGCAAAATAACTCATACCTCGATGTTTTAACTCGATTTTTCGTCTATTATTTTATGATACCCCCTTTCTACCCTTTTTAACTCTGAGGACAGAACACAATGTGTAAGGCATTATTATGAGCACACCTACTAAAGCTGTGGCCTGTACGACATACCTAACACGAGTTATGATTTTTTAAAGCTCTATCATTCACTCCATTCTCACCTCGCCCCTTTCTCATTCTTTCTCATGCTGTGAAAAAATGGGGGAGGAAAGAGAAGAGGAAAGAAAAATCGGGTGGAAAAATTCAAAAGGAGGAAATCGAAACTTTGAATTGGCGCCTTTTCATTATCTCGCTTCCCAGTAGAGCTAGTGCCACGGCCCCCGGAGCGGCGACATAGGCCGAGAAAAAACTTCCAGCTGGCATGAGGTCAAAAAAAAACGATTTCTACAGTTAGCTTAGCTCCGAAATGAGCAGGTCTCACTACGCAATCCCTGATTGGCACGTTTAGCCGGATCTTTTTCGCGGTTCTGCTTGATAGCCGGGAAAAAGATCCGGCTATTCGTGCAAATTAGGCACATCCGCGTGAGACCATTTCAAAAAGTAACTGTAGGTTTTTTTGAACGCGCGGGTTTTTTTGCCTTTCTGGCTCTGTGCCAGCTGGACGTTTTTTTCTGGCTAATGTCTGCCCTCCCGGGGCCGTGTAGTGCCTTGAAACGTCGTTTATAGGGTTCTGAGGGGTGGAAAATCCATCTATCAAAATTTCATCAAAAAAATTTCAAAATTTCTCCACGGAGAAGCGAGATACTGAAAAGGCGTCAATTCAAAATTTAGATTTCCTCCTTTTCCTCCTTGTGTAAGAAAATGTGCATATTTTTGAGGTTATTGATTTTTTACATCTCGAAGAAGCCATTTAGATTTTTTTTAGTATTTTTCAAAATACCAAAATCGGTCATAGTCAAATAAGCGATCTAGTAGTAGGGTTGGCTTTTCAAACAAGAATTTCAAGAACTCGATATGAAATAATTCAATTATCCCTTCTTGTCAAGAACAATGAATTGTTTTTCAAGAACTCGGAAATTCTTGAAATTTCTTGAAATAAATCATTAATATTTTTCTAACGAAAATCACGTAGCTGGAGCTCATTTGCATTTTGATAATGATTTCAAGTTGTTCGTGAAAGATCCTAGCCACTTTATTCCAGAATACACACTTTTTTGCCCCTTATGCGTAATAAATCTCTCGCATTCTCGAATTTCTTGAAATTTTTTGGTTGTTTTCAAGAAATAAACAAGAATTGGCAAGGTGCCAAATTCTTGGCAAGATCATTCTTCGTCATTCCATTCTTGAAAAGCTGTTTTTTTTCTTGGCAAGCCAACCCTATCTAGTAGCGCGCAATCGTCGACGCAGGTTCGATTCCGCCTCCCTACCTGCATTTTTCCCAAAATAATTCATGCTCCAAATTATGCGTATTCGTCATCTTATCACTTGTCAAATACATACACGTTATTCGCACACGTTTTGGTCACTTTTCTGATTTTCATAACGAATTGTTCCAACAACATTTAAATCCGACTATTTTGAATCCTTGTGCCACCCCTCTTCCGTTCTTACAGAGAACGCGTTTTAATATGTCATGGAATTAATTCGTAATCGGGATCACGCAAAGTTATTTAGCTCAAAGGAGAGTCAAAGGCCGCGAGTTCTGATTTCATCGAAAGCTATGTCTACAGCTATTTGTTTATCCTCTTTTGATCAAATCGGCATGAGCTATCTCAACAACCCTTCTACGAATATGATTTTTATACTGCAAGTTTTAGTGTTCATCAGTCTACTATTCCAGAAGAAACTGAGAATTTAAAAGACCGTCTCGGTAAAAATTGACCCTTCTCCGGACATTGTCCAGGACTTTCGATTCAGCCCTCCATACTATGGTCACAGAGGGGGGGTCAGTCCCTTGTTCACAAAACTACAGTGATTAGCCTCTCATGTCCCTAACGCGGCGCGCCAGATGCACGCAAGTGTCGAAAATCGACCAAAAACGTGAATATCATATCTCAACAACGGAACAAGTTGGACTCACAATTATTTTTGTATTATGTTGGCCATCACTCAACTGCAAAATTACGATGGAAAAGTTCGGTCAACTACGATTCTTAAGATTATTTTTCAATGTCAGCCAAAATTTTCCATCATGTATCACGACTAAGCGAGATTCCGGCAAGCCCCCATATGGTACACATTATGCCCCCATTGACCATGAACAAGTATAACCACATTTGGAAGAAATCGGTTTTACTCAGTTCCGATTTCAGCTCAATTATCATTGGATGCATCAGTGCTGATAAACGCCAAATCGTATGCTCGGGAGGAGTTCCATCTCCTTGAAATTTTTTTAAACGAACTTTTTTCCTCCGGCATTTACCCGAGATTTTTGAATTTTTTCCTAGTTTTGTCCTACTTTTCGGAAGAAAAGGTGACCTTCCGCATATCACAGATTATAGTCACAGTGTAGCTTTCAGCTCAACTATGTTTCAGCTGGACTCATCAGTAAAAGCACTAAATACAGTACTTGGGAAAGTTTCCAACACTTTTGAATCTATATTTAACGATTTGATTTTACTCTGGATTCCTGAAATTTTGTCCTCTTTTTCTCTACTTTCCGAGAAAAGGCATGGACTCCCACATACCATACGTTGTAGTCACAGTGCACGTGCATGACATACTACTTTATGAGTGAAATCTGTGTTACTTCAAGTAGGAAAATTACGGGTTGAAATTTGCTTACTGTGAACAAATGAACTCAAAAAGTGTTAGTACAGAAAAGCAGTTAATCAAGCATAAGGGAGAGTTTACAGCTCTTTTTAACTTTTCTGCGAGTATCTTTAGAAAACGAATTTCACGGTATCTAAGGTTTAGCATTCAATTTTCCTACTTGAAGTAACACAGATTTCACTCAAATTGTAGTATGTCATCCACGTGCACTGTGACTACAACGTATGGTATGTGGGAGCCCATGCCTTTTCTCGGAAAGTAAAGAAAAGGGGACAAAATTTCAGGAATCCAGAGTAAAATCAAATCGTTAAAAATAGATTCAAAAGTGTTGGAAACTTTCCCAAGTACTGGATTTAGTGCTTTTACTGATGAGTCCAGCTGAAACATAGTTGAGCTGAAAGCTAGACTTTTAATCTTTCAGATTTTCACAATGTGCAATGTTCAGCATGGACTTTTCCTGCTAGGAGTAAAACGAATTTTTCTCAAATTGTAGTATCTCTTCAAGGTACACTGTGACTATAATCTGTGATATGCGGAAGGTCATCTTTTCTTCCGGAAAGTAGGACAAAACTAGGAAAAAATTCAAAAATCTCGGGTAAATGCCGGAGGAAAAAAGTTCGTTTAAAAAATTTCAAAGAGCTGGAACTCCTCCCGAGCATACGATTTGGCGCTTTTCAGCATTGATGCATCCAATGAAACATAATTGATCTGAAATCGGAACTATCGGAATATTTACCATGAACCCCGGGTCATGGTCATCGCCGGACAAAAAAATTCATAAAAAATTTCAAAGTGCTTGAAACTGTCCAAAACTTTGGGGTTAGTAGTTTTTGGCACTAACGATTCCATATGAAGTGTAATTGAGGTTAAAGCTCGATTTTCGTGATTTCGAGTATCGCACTGTACCGACTTCGGAAAAGAAAAGTCCCGGAAGGAGCAAAACCGATTTCTTCCAAATGTGGTTATACTTGTTCATGGTCAATGGGGGCATAATGTGTACCATATGGGGCTTGCCGGAAACTCGCTTAGTCGTGATACATGATGGAAAATTTTAGTTGACATTGAAAAATAATCTTAAGAATCGTAGTTGGCCGAACTTTTCCATCGTAATTTTGCAGTTGAGTGATGGCCAACATAACACAAAAATAATTGTGAGTCTAACTTGTTCCGGGGGGGGGGGGGTCGAAATGGTGAATTTTTATGGAGAAGGTCTCTTAAATCATTCTTCTCCAACGAATTATAAATTTCTGAAAAAAAGTTCAAAAACTTTTGTTTTTTTTGTTTTATTTCGTCACCACTATGAAATTACCATTATCACGAAATTTCACAAAAATAAAATAGCTCAGGGCTCTCATTTCTTACTACAAAAAAAGATAATAGAATTATGAGTCAAGGATCGTGAGAACCATTTGTTTGTGAAATTATCTGAACTGTGACAGAAAATTTTTGGGACACCCCATTATAAGAGACGAATCGCCAGAGAGTCACCCCCCCGTGCGATCCGCCCAAAGTTTTCCCTACTATCCCCCAAAGTCAATAAAGATATTGACTCGATCTAAGTTGCTTTAGAGATAAAAGATCCGACAAAATTTCTGAACACTGAAATACCCTCTGGCCAATGAAAATGCCCTCTGGCAAACGGGTGGCCAATAAGATGGTGCCATCCTGGGGATATATATATATATATATATTTATGCTATTCCATGAGAAATAACGGTTAAAACAAATAAGTATTTGACGTAGATGTTCGGTAATGTGGGGCTATGACAACGAATACGATATCGAAGGAGATAACTACTCGGTGAAACTGGTCTGGTTCTCGGGTTTTACTAATAGTCTTGCCGCTCGAGGAAAGAAACTGTTATGCCTGTACCCGAAACGGGAGCCAGGGTTATTGAAATTAATACCGTTTCTTGTAAAGTAGATTTTGAAATAGTGGGGGTTTCTGTTTGAGATACTATATTTGCCTCGAAGGAGATTACTGGCCACCTTAATATCAATCTCTTTCATTGGGGTCGTCGCTGTTTATCGATTTCTGCCACGCGTGAAAACGTTTCCCAAGAAGTCTTTCAATGTGAGGGGGGAGTTTTCCATGGGTGATACTGACTCTCACCCATGGAACGTGAGTATCAATCGATTTCTGGATGACACTAATCAGAAGGTCGTACATAAGGTCAACCTTGTTAATTTTAGAAAAAGCGCTGGTCCAATCTACACTTGCTAGCTGACTATTTATAAGGTCATAATCAGCACTTTTGTAATCGCGACGAAGAGTGAAAGCGGGAATGGAGTGGCTCATCGAGAATTTGAATTCAACTGTTGAGTGGTCAGAAATATCAAAAGGAGGACCCACTTCGCACTGAGTGATTAGGTCAGGGTGATTACACAGTACGAGGTCTAAGAGGTTTTCTTTTCTGGTCGGTTCTTTGACTAATTGCGCGAGTTTGGCTGATTGGCAAAGGTCAAAGAAGGATTGGGAAGAAGGGCAGATTCTGTTGGTCGGGGGGG
>LS532093.1:39846-50264 GCA_900490775.1 Pristionchus maxplancki | reverse complement strand
ATTACTTCCTCATTCGGTACCTTATATGACGATTTGAGAGGAGAAGCTCCTTTAGATAGAAGGTACTCCACAACTTCCGTTTTTTTTCTGAATGCACCGATCATAAGAGGTGTATGACCGTGACGATTCGCCAGTTCCATATCTGCTCCCTTCTCAACCAGATATCGTACTGAAAATGTTGTGCTTAAAAAATTACTAAAAGAATATAATATCAAGATATATGTCTGTATGTCACGGTATTTGTTTGTTTGTCTGCTTGTCTGTCTGTCACGCTCCATTCGCACCCCTTCAAAATCGACCTTTCCGTCATCGCCCAAGCGCATGTCCGGTACTAGGGTTAACCGAACGAACACGAATTCCGAAAGTTTCGAATCGACGCGCCTATTTGGATAGATTGCGCAATGAGACTCGCCATCAATTTCATTGTTCGGATCAGACCGCGAGAGGATCGGTGCACTGCACAAATATTCCGATTTGCCCTCATTTTGAATATGTTTCAGCCGTGTTCGCGCAGGGTTTCGGGAAACGAAGGCCAATTTGCATTCGTTGCGCAATGAGACTCGTTTCGGAACGAAAGTCACGTAGATTGCGCAACGAGTCATTCTGCTCCGTTTCGAATGGCGTTTCGATTGTTCGAACTGTCAACCCTATCCGGTACCAATCGACCTCCCAAGAAAAGACAAAAAATAATCGATAACTATTTAATCATCACTACGCAATATGACGAAATCATCGTGTTTAAACCCGTTTTTCGCGCCGTTTTCGTCGCTTTCTTCACCGAACCGCTCGCGCGATCGACCAACGGTTTCATCATGCTCAAAAAATAATCGATACCGTTATCGGTTCGCTAGGTCAGATTCGGTTCCGTGGGTCAGATTTTTGATTAAAATATGGAACGGCATATAAATGGAAACGGCATAGACCAAGTTCATGCGAAGCCTGCGATGCGCTTGTGAAAGGCTATACGAAGTTTTAACCGGAAAAAAAATACTGAAACCCGCAGAAAAGCGTCACACCTCTTCAAAAATCAACTTATAGTGAGCCCATTTTGTAAGTAAATCAGCCCATCTCACACCTCGTTTCGTCCCCTTTGATCTACCGCGAGTCTCTCGCATTGATTGGGGCTTCCCAAGGTTAGAGAACACGTGAAATGAAGAGAGACGGGGAGAAGAAGTAGAGATCAATGGCGAGAGACTCGCGGTAGATCAAAGGGGACGAAATGAGGTGAGAGATGGGCTAATTTATTTAAAAAATGGGCTCACTATAAGTTGATTTTTGAAGAGGTGTGACGCTTTTCTGAGGGTTTCAGTATATTTTTGGAATCCTCACGTCATTCCGGTCCGATCTGTCCTTGTTGCTAACAAGGGAAAGTCGCAAAGTGTCCATCAGCTTTCGGGAAATCAAGTATACCACGACCTTCCGACCCATTAGGACAGCCGATTTCAGTTTTCAAAAGTTGCCAAAGCTCTTTGGGCAACAAGAAAAATCGATAATTCTGAAAGCGATCTAATCGCACACTGAATGAGCTTCGGATATACGAATTCACTGTGACAACCCTCGAACAGGCTATAAATCACAATTTATCCATCCTTAGACTGATTTGGTGTAGGGGGAAGGGGCTTATATAGGGAAGTTGGACGGCCTTTGCATAAGATGAGTGGGATGCAAAGGTGTGGGGAGAGGGAATGGGAATGGGATTAGAGGGGATTGGGAAATAAGGGCAGGGAATCTTCTTATAATTAAATGTCTTCTTTCTTCTTTAACAGCAACGATCCCTATAATATCTACAAAGGCCCTATCTATTACATCCTCCTCCTCTGGGAAGTCGTGTCCTCACGACTATTAATTCTCCCTGGAGATTCCATCATTATAGTCCTGATTAAACATTGATGGGTGGACTCTTATTGACATCACATGTTTCTCTGGATCTTTCTTTGGAATCGGGCGGTCTTTCGCCTCCCACTGAGTGTATCGATTGCGTGAGTTCTGATCGACTCTCACATCATTCGATCCACTTGATTGAGTGTTCTCGTTCGCATTTGCGTCGCATCTGACCATTCTCTCATTGGGATTACTCGGATTCTCCCGTTTTGGGCATTGCAACGACTTGTGTCCCCACTCGTGACACGAATAGCACTTCACGTTATTCACATTATTATTCCATACCATCTTCATAGGTACTCGATTCACAGCATCGTGACTTTTGAATCTCTCTTCTCTTTCATTTGACAATCTCATCGAGTATTCTTTTCTCTCCAGATGATTTTTCATTTGCTCAAAACTCGCATTATCATCCAACATCTCCAATAATCTCGTGTACTCCGTAGAGCCTTGATACAATAGAAGAAGCTGTCTCTTCTTCATGTCTTCTCTGTATGGCTCAATCTCGAACAACTTGTGAATCCACCTTGTAAATTCTTCGCATACATCTGCGACTCGCCTCCCATTGACGACTTGATCACGCAAATTCCTTTCGTAATCAATCATCTTGTACATTGTACCTCCCATGATTCGCTCTTTGAGCCACTTCAGACTCTTTCTCCATCCTTTTCTCTCAATATCTTTGGGAAGTCCTCTGAATATCTTACTCGCTTCTCCACACAAATGCTCATTCAATACAATTATTCCATCATCATCATCGATATCCTCAAATCGAATTTTGAATCCTTTGGCAAATATTTTCCATCCTTCTTGGTTGCCATCGTATGGTTCCATTTTAGGCAACTTTCTTATCAATCTTTCTCTTGCTTTCCTTCTTCTCCTTTCTTCCTTCTCCGACTCACTCTCACTCTCAGAGCTTTCCGATCTTTTCTTTTTCTTTCCATTTTTGCGTCTTCTGCGCTTTTTTTATCAGATTCTGATGACGAATCTGATGTGGAAGTACTGTCGTCCTCTGACGATTCTTTCTTTTTCTTTCTCTTTTTCTTCTTATTCTTATCTCCATCCTTCTTAGATGCTACTCTCACTGAACTCTCCGAATGACCTCTAATATCAGGTCTTGGTCCATTCAGTTTCTTCGCATCTCCCTTGATCGATTCTCTTTCTACTAATTCACTACTTCTCTGCATTGAGTCTTTCACTGATTGGTTCGGAATCAAGAACAGATCTGCCACGATATCTGCATTCCAGTGTCTCATCAGATCCGAAATCAGTGTATTCTTTTGTTTCACATCGGATCTCAATTGAGTGTACATGTGGACGATATCATCAGTGGATTGAAGTCCCATGTCCATAACAATTTTATCAAATTGAACACTCATTTCAACTCGTTGTTGATTCTCTCGAATTGCTCCATTTCACGGTAAATGTCATTCGTGTAGCGGTCCATGATCGCCTTCAGTTCCTTTTTATCATCCTCAGATGAGTTTCCCTTCTCACTCCAATCCTCGATGTTATCCACAAGATCACTGTGAGCCTTGCTCAATCTCTCAACAACACTCTTCCTCTCATAATCACTTCCAGAATCATTCTGAGTATCCTTCATACTCGAATACTTTTCAAAGAGGCAATCCTCGAGCTACCCAATTCCTTCTGGTACTCTTGGTCCCCTTATAAGTATCTACAATAGTCGACACTCGCTATCGACTATCTAATTCGATACTCCCAACCGATACTCCTGGGCAAACGGTATCCAATTACTCCACAACAAAACACAGTCGATACTACTTGGGAATACAGTACCTTATCGACCTCACAAGTCGATTCCACAGGTATACTGTATCCACTTCAACACTATACAACAAAGATCAACTGGCTGTCGTCCGAACCACACTCGGTACCAACACGACCAGCTACAATTCTCGATACCACACTTGGCACAAGACACAGTCGCACTCGATTGCTGTATCCAAATATCACAATATCTCGCTACAGTACACCGACAGACTGGCCACGAGGACTCTTGTTCTGCGGATACTATAGGGAGGGTCCGACCAGATATCGATATCCACCGACCCTGGTCTTGGGGTTACGGTAGGTATTGACTCTAGGCTCGGCACGGTTCGGCCCCCATGAATGACGGGGGGCCGAACCGTGCCGAGCCTAGAGTCAATACCTACGTGTCTGAAATGGCTCAAGGAAAGACTGTTCGGAGGTTCATTATACACTAAGATCGATTATGAAGTGAAACTTCGAAAACAATACGTGGGAACGAGAAGGATCTCGGATGTATGTGAAGAGTTCACGAATTGGATCAACCACTTGATCGAGGGACCTGGTGCAGAAATACACAGAGAGGATATGAAGAAGAGACAGCTGATTGTTCTCTTCCAACGAACAGATGAGCACACGAGGTTACTGGAAATGCTGGATCAAAACGCAAGTTTCGTCGAGATGAAACAGCATCTGGAAAGAAGAGAATATGTCAAGAAGATGGAAATGGCTGAAAAGAGATGCGACATTTGCGGAAGGAAAGGACATGTAGCTATGTATTGCTACTCCAAGAATAAGGATGACAGTACAATCAAGTGCAATAATTGCAATCAGCTGGGCCACCGGTCTCGTAACTGTCCCAACCCTCCCGCAGATAAGAAAAGAGAGAGTGGTACTGTCACCAAGGAGCAATCTCCAAAGGTTGACAAGCCCAGAACAGAAAATACAAATTTATGGGATAGAGGACAAAGAGGGGGTTATCATAGAGGAGGCCGCCCTAACGGAAGAGGCCGTGGTAACTACCACAATAACCCCTGGACACGAGGAAATACACAAGGACAGGGATCAAACGGCCAATGGCCAAGAGCCCCTGCGACCGGGGCGAATGCAGAGCAACCGCAGACTCAAGCTCGCACCAATGCAGTCATACTGGGAGAACAACAAGATGTTGTTGACGATCATTTCGGAAAAGGAAAGAGAAATCTAGAGAATGATTGATGAAAGATTGGAAGAAAGAGATGCATTGGCTAACATTCTCGAATATATGGAAGCTCGATCGATTGGAGATATCAAAGAGATTTACGATGAGATGTTGGGCGAACTGGTGGCTAAGAATACACTGATTAAGGATCTAAAGAACCATTTTGAGGTGAATGACGAGGAAGAGTTCTTCCAGATTTCTATGCCAATTGATAACGCCGAGAGAGAATTGCTGATTCAAAGAGCTGAACAAGCAGAAATGAAATTGAGGGAAAGTGAAGCAGCGAAGTAGGGACCACCATCAAAATCACCAAAATGCACTTAGAATGTTCTAAATCGTACTATCCATTAGTCCTTCAGTGTAGAATAACTATTATAACAAAGAAATTTTATAAAAATAAAAAATAATAAAGAAAAACGCAAAAGAAAAACAGTCGCTCGTTTCAAAATGAGAGACGACCGTAAAGTGCGTAGAAGATGCCGGTTCTCGAAAAAGAATGCGTGTCTGGCTCTGACTGACCATTTCACGGTTCCGAAAGCGTTACTGTAAGTAAAATAATTCAAACTTTTCGCTTTTTCGATCCTTCTTATTTTTAATCTAATACGTTACAACCTAAATGCCCGCTAGTTTTGATGATTCCTAGGCGTAATAGGCGCCCTGCGTAACATCCATGCTCAAAATGAAGGAAGTCAATGGCCTGTTTATATTTTACTCCAGTTGCGCGCGTCTTTTGACTGTTTCTAGGCGTAATACGTGTCCTGGCCAACTACCACGCCGAAAATGCCGCGAATTGATGGTCTCCTTCACTTGATTACGTCGAGAAATTGTCAAACCACGCCCAAGCTTCGACACGTTTTATACTCTGTTTATCTTTTAACCGGGTTGCGCGCGTGTTTTGTATATTTCTAGGCGTAATATGGGTCTTTATCAAGTTGCGTGTCAAAAATGAACCATATCAATGGCCTCCTTCACGCGATTTCATTACTTTGTTGCCAAACCTCGCGCTAATCCCGACACATTTCGTGCTCTAATTATTCTTTAACCTCAATGCCCGCGAGTTTTGTTGATTTGTAGGCGTAACATGCGCCATCAACCATGCTAAAAATGAACCAAATCAATGGCCTCCTTCATTTAGTTTTCCCTTATTTTTTGTGTATACTATTTCATTAGGAGTTAATAAATGATTCTCCATTTTTTTCTCACGGTTGTTTTTTTATAGTTTCTATTTGGAAAAAAACAAGATGTATCCATAAGAACAGAAAATATGGGTCTATATCGAGGTTAAGAACGCACTCAAAAAATCGGAGTCGAGGGAAGAATAAGACAGAACAGATGAGAAATATTACTGTATGCGGTATGATGACACGGGAAGATCCAATGATAACGAGCATGTAGTTAAGGAGGAGGAAGAGGAGGAGCGACCACAGACCTCCGCGGTATATAGAGCTATTGATACTAACTGTTTGAGAGCAAGAAGCAAATCAGAAGCAATTCTAATTTATTAAATAGATCAATGAGAGAGAGAGAGAAAGAGAGATATCTTTTGGGTTTTGTTACATTTTCTAATTATTAAAAGATCCATGGTGATCACATAATTTCTTTTCAATGTCTTGTGCTTTCATTCCCTCGATTTCCCGTGCTTTCATTCCCTCGATTCCCCGCAGAGACATCATATCAGCATAAATCGGAGAAAAAAACAGGAAATACTAACGAATTACAGTATCATTATCTAATTCGAAAAAAATGACCTAGATTCTTTTTCTCTTCTTCCTCTTTTATTTTCCCGACGACGTGGACAACGATAATAAAAAATCGGGCATGGGTCACCCCCTATGTTTCCGGTTGTAATAGCCGCGCGCGCTGGATATTCTGTCAGAAAAATTACCGACGTGGTGTTCATGACCTGCCTGTTGATTAATTAAAAGAAATTGAGGCGGCTATCGACAATACGCGGGAGGGTGAACAACAACAATTTAAAAATCGGGCATAAGTCACCCCCCCACACCCATAGTTTCGGCTCCCACGTTCGTGCGCACAGGATTTTCTCCTCCAAAATTGACGGGCGTGTTGTTCGTAACCTGCCTGTTGATTGATTAAAAGAAATTGAGGCGGCTATCGACAATACGCGGGAGGGTGAACAACAAAAATAAAAAAAATCGGGCATAGGTCACCCCTACACCCATAGTATCGGTTCTCACGGGCGCGCGCGCTGGATATTCTGTTCCGAAATTAACGGGTGTGTTGCTCATTACCTGCACGTTGATTAATTAACAAAAATACACGCGGATATCAAAAGCCGTGCTCGTCAAAGAGTGATTGCAATTAAATAAAGCGAGCATTTTGCGAAAACCGTGGACATTTCCTCGTGCACCGTCTTTGGGAACTGGCCAAACAGTGTCAATTTAGCACAGGATATCAAGCAGGACCTAATTATCAAATATTAACAAGAAAAAAGCGCGACCCTCTACGCAGCGAGTCAGTGCAAACAAATATATCTAAATATTTCACCACCCAGCGGACGTTTGGTCGTGCACCGTCCTTGGGCACTGGACGATCGTGGTCAAATTGCGCCTGGAACTCGCATAGGACATAATTAACGTCTGGAAACAAGAAACAAGCGCGGCCCTCAAAGCAACGGGTCAGTGCAAACAACCAAAGATTTGTGAAAATCACAACTATTAAAGGTTACGGCAATAAAATAAGAGAATGATGTTTGACATGCGGCAATTTGAGCGTAGGAGTTGCTTTCACACGATACACCTCTAGAGAAAACAAGAAGTCGAAAATTTCAAGATAGAAGGACAAAATTTGTCGATAAAGTAATTGAAAAAACACAAAGAAAATAGGAGTTTAAAGTCTGCCCTTTTGAACTTGTATTGCTTTTCGCTGGTTATCCGGTTAACGGTAACGGCTCTGTCTCTCACTTTTATGCGGCTTTTATTTTCCTGGCTTGACGATGGCGGTCCCTAGCAGCGAAGGCTAATTTGTATAAGATGCTGAACGACCGAGTTCGTAGTGTGTATGAAAGAGATCATATGGGAACAGATGGCAAATATGCCCAGAGCTTGAATCTAATCTCTGTATCCTCAAGGTTGGAAAAATTCAAAGCACAGAAGGACAGAAAATCGGCAAACCCGAGTACAGAGAGTACAGTTATGTCTGGAGAAGACAGTGGAGACGACGATTCCGAATCATCATCGTCTGACTCAGTGTCTCAAGATTCCATTCGAGGAAAGAAAAAGAAGAAAAAGAAAAAGAAAGGTAAAGAGGAAATGAGGAATAGAAGCAGAGATGATGTTAAGAAAAAGAAGGAATCGTCGGAGGACGACAGAACATCAGATTCATCGTCAGAATCTGATAAAAAGAAACGTAAAAAGCGCAAAAATGAAGAGAAGAAAAAGAAAAAGAAGAAATCGTCAGAGGACGAGAGTACTTCAGATTCGTCGTCAGAATCTGATAAAAAGAAGCGCAGAAGACGCAAAAATGAAAAGAAGAAAAAATCGGAAAGCTCTGAAAGCGAGTCTGAGAAAGAAGAAAGGAGAAGAAGGAAAGCAAGAGAACGATTAATAAGAAAGTTGCCTAAAATGGAACCTTACGATGGAAATCAAGAAGGTTGGAAAATATTTGCCAAAGGATTCAAAATTCGATACGAGGATGTCTATGATGATGATGGAATAATAGTATTGAATGAGCATTTATGTGGAGAAGCTCATTCATGACGCGAGACACGAGATAGTCTACTCTGGTGAGAGCTCTCCCATCGCCTTCGTGGCGCAGTTGGTAAGAGGCTCGACTAGCGTACCTAGCGCTTTTGCGTGAGCGCTAGTTCGAATCCTCCATGTGCCAAAACTTTTTGCTCTTTTTTTACAAGTTATTTCATCACAAAATTTACAACATTCAGAATGTCCTACTGTTTATTTTGATCTAACGAGCATGCTAGTACGTTGGGAAATCACACTTGAAAAAAACAGTCAAAATTGCTAAAAATGGATTATAATTTGTCGTTTACCAAAGTTGTAACTTATTGTTAAATGACTAGATGTTGTTAATTGTTGTAAATTTTGTGATGAAATAACTTGTAAAAAAGAGCAAAAACGTTTTGGCACATGGAGGATTCGAACTAGCGCTCACGCAAAAGCGCTAGGTACGCTAGTCGAGCCTCTTACCAACTGCGCCACGAAGGCGATGGGAGAGCTCTCACAAGAGTAGACTATCTCGTGTCTCGCGTCTCGCGTGCGATTAGATCGCTTTCAGAATTATCGATTTTTCTTGTTGCCCAAAGTGCTTTGGCAACTTTTGAAAACTGAAATCGGCTGTCCTAATGGGTCGGAAGGTCGTGGTATACTTCATTTCCCGAAAGCTGATGGACACTTTGCGACTTTCCCTTATAAGCTCGCAATTGTTTCCCCGAAAAGTTGTTTTTTACAAAATTATTTTAATAATTTATGAAAAATGAAGTAGAGAGGCGTGATCAGCGTTAAATTCTACCCCGGAAAACATTCTTGCTTAATTTTTAGCTATCTTCTGGACAGAGAAATTCAACAAAACCCGTTTCGACGTGACGTCATCTGGAGCCGATGGAGGCTCAATATGAAAAATGGGTATGCCCATCGTCATCAGCACCCTCGAGAACCCCAAAACCCGGACTATTAGAGAATCGACATTTATGAACTGTGCCAGACCTGGTCGGATCTGCTCGATTCTTAGACAAACGCCCTCATATATACCTACAAAATATCCAAAAATGGGAAAATGGGCGCGCTCTTTTGTCCGTCGGGTCGAAAATGAGTTTCGGAAAAAAATTACATTAACCTCTCCATTTCATCATACATGTGCTCAATGTTGCTAAATATTATTAGAAACATTCAAAAAAATCCATTAGCGAACTTTACAGGTCCTTTAAAGGGAGAAAAATCGATATTCTGACCCAAGGCGACCCACATTTTCAAAGTGCTCTGAACAAGAGCCCATTCCGCTTTCTATTGTTTTTAAAAGTTTTGTCAATCGTATGTCAATTTTGTTATATTTTTATTGCTTGTATCGTTGTTTATTACAATGAATTGGCATTTGCGACAATTCTAAGAAGTTACGAGCCGCGAGTGAAGAAGATGGTCACTCACGCCGAAGACGGGAGTGATCGGCTTCTGCTTAGTCTTTAGCCACTTCAGAAAGCCACTCCCATTCGATTTGTACTATACCGTACAAACGGACTTTTCTGCTCCAAGGCGCAGAAAAAAGCAGTTTTCCTGCTTTTTTGTGCGAAAGTCTGGCATTTCGTCAATTCTGCACCAATTGACTTCATTTTTTGAATACAAGCACTTGAGACGAATGCCCACCGAGCACAACATAAAAAGTTGTCTGAAAATGTTCCAAAACCACAGTAATAAATTTGGTGTGAATTCGCACCTACGTGCGCACACGTGATGTGTGCATTTTTCTATTTGCCGAGGTAGCGCTCGAGTCGGCGCCGAAGTGATCAGGCTTCCTTGTTTTCATTGTATTTGTATCATTTTTATATTTATATGCTTGCTTATAATGCTTAAAATGTGTCCCAGAGCGATGGCCG
>LS532026.1:228071-272629 GCA_900490775.1 Pristionchus maxplancki | reverse complement strand
CCGGAGAAGGGCCTACGTTATCGGCCCTTCCCACCCTACGCCCCTTTATGGACGGAAGCCACGGTCTGAGAATCCTACGGCGCCGTCAACACGGATTCGCCGGTAGAAGGGCCTACATTATCGGCCCTTCCCAGTAACTACAACTCTCCTCGTTCTTCTTTGTCGCTCCAGAATGATGACCTACGTTAGATTGAAATGTAATATTGCTCTGGTGTTCTGATATTCTTTATTTTGGTTCAATTGCCTCTTCTTTCTAGATTTGGGAATGTGCCACCATCCCTACTTATGTATGTCATAGATTAGCTCGATCAATACGTTATTCGGATAAAACCCCCGGGGTTTCCCTGGTCTGGATCTATGATCCCATGAAATTCGAACAAGAGACTGGAACAGACCTGGGCTGATTGGAAGAAGAGATGAAGAGACCGTCCGCGTGGAAAGAAGATGTAGAGAATGAAGAATGAAGAACAAGAGGGGAAGAACTGAATAATTGTTTTGCAGAATAGTGGAGTGGTACAGAATAGGTAGGATTAGTGCAGATAAAGGGGTAGAAGAGTAGACGATTCGACTGTACGTCAATTTCCACTTTTCGATCTAGCTCTTAATTTTTTTCTGTTGTATTGAAGGCATGGATGATTTATTTTGAACTTGGACATCCTTCTTCGCGAATCCAGATTTGTATTTTATATTTTAAGAATACAAAATTATAAAACTAGTTAGTGATAGTGTATTACGGTAGGGCCGCGGGCCGACTTTTAGTCTCTTACGCAGTTCATTCCCAACGCCTGCGCAGTTCTCGTGCACTGAATTCGAAAACTAGCAACTCGTTGCGGCTGATTTCAAATCGAATTCGGAGTCTTTTCATCGTTGTTTCTCTGCTGCTTCTTTGACCACAACAAGTGGTCATATTGCAGCTGCTGGGTACACCGACTTCCAACTCGTCGTGAACCTACAAACCGCACTCACGACGAATTATGTCCAAACCAAACCGTCGTGCAGGTACTATCGTTTTTCATTGTTTTCTGCCTAATCGTGTGATTACTTTTTATTTGGTTTCTTAGATGGAGCGTCGTACGCTGCGGAGCTCAACCGCAAGCGTGCGTTGAACGCGGCAGAGGTCGATCAGGATGAGAATGGAGGCAACGTGGAGAAAATTGCCTTCGGTGCCGCCGGAGGCTACGATACAGTTAGTTTCTATCTTATGTTTATATTTTTATGATTCGTTCATGATTTGGCGTTTGTAAATATTGAATAGTTACTAGTGTAATGTTCGTTGTCAACGCATGGCTGGTTTTCGAATATCCCATATCGAATTGTATGCCTAGCGTGAATGCATATCGTCAGCTCTTTTTTTAGTTTTAATTAAATTTATATTAACTTATTATATTTGTATATTAATATGGCTTCTCTTGCAGGATGTTTACGGGTCAGTGCGTGGTGCCGGCAAGGGTGCCTTTGATGATTCCATTGGTACAGGAGAGGAGGAGGATGACATCGGTTAGAATTGTTCCCTTAATTTGATTCTGTAATATTGTTTTGTGTGAATTACTTCCAATGTTTAACTGTCCAATCCAACTTCTATTCAGATACGGACGCCGTTTCGCAAGAAGTGAAAACGACGAAGAAAGGCTCGTACAGCGCTCCTCAGAAGTTCATCGCAGAGGCCCAGAAGACGGCTGATGTACGATCAATTATTAATATTTATTTATATTCATTATTTATTTATCTGTTTAAATATCATTACATTATCATTTCAGGAGGTTGACCCGTTCGAGGACACTCGTCGCAAGACGATTGCTGAGCGTCAGTCGAACTACCATGCTCGAGCCAGACAGAGACAGATCTCGCCCGACAGAATCGACCCGTACAGTGAGTTAGCTGTTTCCAGATGACTATTTACATACTGAGAATATAAGTAATGTAAAACAATAATAATTTTACTATTCGATTATGCTGCTTGGCAAATTCTCTAGGATATTAGTTATAAAAATATTCGGTTGCGTATTCAGTTTTATTTCAGTCGATCAGACTCCGGACACTCGCAATCGTGACTACGCTACAGTCATGAAGGAGCAGATGTTGAATGAGGAGAGAAAGAAGGTATCATTTTAAACTGGTTTTGGAAATATCTAAGTAAAAACACAGACTACATTTAGTGGAATATTTATTAGACATGATTTATGTAGTTTGAAATTGGAATCGAGCGGATGCCATATTTTTGTTTGTATTATTAAAATGAACAATTCCAGGTCGATCGTGAGATCGCTGACAAGGCTAAGTCCGGCGAGCTTAAGGTAAACGGGCCATTTTATTGTCCATAGACTAATGCTTTGATCATTGAAGGATTCTGGCTCTGCGCCCGATAAGAAAAAGGGTCGCTGGGATGAGGAGGATGTGAAGCCTGATGTGAGTCATTTACAATTATTTTTCTGACATGATTTATTTTGAGATATTTTATATGTGAAATAACAATTCTTTGGAATGTATCATCTCTATCTCCCTCTCCCTTCAGACCCTGGGTGTATCTGCCACTCCCTCCGGAGGTCGCGATGCCTCTCGTCCCAAACAACGACTGGGATTCACTGCGATGGCAGCAGAGGCGGCGACTCCCGTGGTCGCCCGATGGGACGAGACGCCCTCTCATGTCGCCGTCGGGGATGCCACCCCCAGTACTGTCAGGTAAGCAGGGAGAGACGGGTCGTGCTATCATATGTTATCGTTGTATTGGGGATCCGAGATGATGTGAGACTTGTAGTGAGGTAGAATCACAGAATCACGATGTATATTTCTCAGAATCACGGGACGATCGTAATATAATGTTTCTACTTTACAGACACGGCGATGCCACTCCGGGAGCAGCGACGCCCCGTCGTAATCGATGGGATGAGACACCGAAGGGAGAGAAGAGAGACGATGGAGGAATGACTCCTGCATGGGGAATGGAGACTCCTGCTGGAGGAAGAGGACAGGATGATATCAAGGTGAGTAGAACATGATGGATAAGACATGATGGTTTTTTCTTTCGAAATAGAGCAAATATCCATTGAGATATCAAGATTGTCAGTTCTCATAGCATCTGTGAAACTGGCACTCTTCGGGTAGAGTTGATCCCTCTGCAATGCCTCTCCTTTCAGATCGAGGATACTCCCTCAGCCTCTAAACGTCGTTCTCGTTGGGATCTGACTCCCTCCGCTACCCCCGCTGGATCAGTGACTCCCTCGGGTGCAGGAGGAGCTACTCCTGTCAATTTCACTCCCCAGCATCCCGGATCAATGACTCCCGGAGGAATGACTCCTGGTACGGTAATGGGGACAGCATTTTAGAGAGATCTACCAAGACTAGGAGGTAAGACGAGCTTGAGCTGTTGGATATAATTCATTTTGCAGGTGGCTCAACTCCCGTGGGTAATCTGGCCATGGCCATGAAGACTCCCGCGGTGCCGATGGTACCCATGACTCCCGAACAGGTACGGTAGAGGAATGGGTTACGTTAGATCATCGTATTGGTCGGATTACTGTAATCAATCGTTCTCTCAGGCGCACGTCTGGCGTATGGAGAAGGAGATCGATGACAAGAATCGACCTCTGACTGATGAGGAATTGGACGCCCTCTTCCCGCCCGGATACAAGGTAGGAAGGGCTTATAGTAGAGATACTGGTATTGAATGATCTCGGATAGGCACGATAGATGGATTATTGATTGGTCCTTTCAGGTGCTCCCTCCTCCGGCCGGCTACATCCCGTTGCGTACTCCCGGTCGCAAGCTGCTCGCCACGCCCACTCCCATGGGAGGTACGGTAGACGTATTGATTGGTTTCTGTTTTCCAAGGCTTGTTCAAGCCGAAGTATAACAACTTGTTGTTTTGAAAGTGTTATGTTCATTTACTGTAAATGATGCTAATTGAATCATATTCTCATGTTCTCTGACGTTGTAGCCTCGAACCGAAACTGGAATCTCACTTATGGAGACTGAATTGTGTCCTCTCAGGTGCCGTTGGCTTCACGATGCAGGGCACTCCTGAGAGATCGGAGGCCGCATCCAAGATGTTCGGAGGACTGCTCGAGAGTCAGCCTAAGGTACGGTAGAAGGGCAGGAAGGGATACGGTAGGGTACAGTAATCACTCATTCTCTCCCTTCAGGACAAGGATCTGCCTCCTCTCAAGCCAGAGGACATGCAGTACTTCGACAAACTGCTTATGGATGTGGATGAGAGCCAGCTGAGCAAGGTGAGAGGATTACGGTAGATTATTGATTGAAAGAGGCGGAGATTGCATTAATTGTGATTACAGGAGGAGATTCAAGAGCGAGAGATCATGGGATATCTGCTGAAGATCAAGAACGGTGCGCCGCCCCAGAGAAAGAGTGGACTCAGAAAGGTTCGTTGATATTATTTGGATCAGGGGAATTCACGTACCAGGATTGTCTCAAATTGTTAGAACTGTTGTTAGGATGCTGAATGTTTTCTTGTTACATTTAGGAGGTAAATAACAATTGCAGATCACTGAGAATGCTCGTCGTTTCGGTGCGGGTCCTCTCTTCAATCAGATTCTCCCCCTTCTCATGTCGCCTTCTCTCGAGGATCAAGAGAGACATTTGCTAGTCAAGGTGAGTTGGAGTTATAAGACGAGTGTTCTTCAATTTAGCACTATTTCTACGCCAAGCCTTTTCAATCATAAATGATGCCTTCCTCCTTCAGGTAATCGATCGTGTTCTGTACAAACTGGACGATCTCGTCCGTCCGTACGTCCACAAGATTCTCGTCGTCATCGAACCTCTTCTCATCGATGAGGACTACTACGCAAGAGTCGAAGGTTGATATCGGGTTATTTTAAATAAGTGAATACGGAAACGAATTGAATCGCAGCGTACCTCGTTTATTAGAAGAACCTGTGAAACTCAGGTCAACATGGCGCATAGATGAAACGAGAGAAACTGTACACAATTTTAATTCCTCTTTGATTGCAGGTCGTGAGATCATCTCCAACCTCGCGAAGGCCGCCGGATTGGCGACGATGATCTCAACGATGAGACCCGATATCGACAACGTCGACGAGTGAGTTCGAAGGGAGGAGAATGAACTAGGACGATATTACTTCCGTAATTTTTGTCGAGATTTGGCTGTATCCGTTTAGCAAGAGTGTTGCCCATTTCTGGCTAGTCTTTCTGGCTAGTCTGTTGCCCATAGTCTCCTCCCCAATCTACCTCCGTCACAGATACGTCCGTAACACGACCGCTCGTGCGTTCGCCGTCGTTGCTTCTGCCCTCGGAATCCCCGCCCTTCTTCCCTTCCTTAAGGCTGTGTGCAAATCGAAGAAGAGTTGGCAGGCCAGACACACTGGTCAGTAGAGAATATGGGGTCTAGCTGGCGTTTTTGGAGGGTGGAGATGGGAGATGAGAACTGAGAGAGTGCTGCTTCACTAGATGACAATATTGGCGGAGATGAGAAAGGGTTCGATGAACTGTACCCTTTTGACTAAAATAATGAATCATTTGCTCATCTCAGGTATCAAGATCGTGCAACAGATGGCCATTCTCATGGGCTGCGCCGTCCTTCCCCATCTGAAGTCACTCGTCGAGATCGTCGAAGGAGGACTGGAGGACGATCAACAGAAGGTACGGTGGGAAGGGAGGAGGGAGGGTTTTGATTGATTGGATAAGGAGCAAAGAGTTTTCCCATTAGAATCTCTTGCTTCAGTTGGAATATGCGATAGTAGTGAAACGTTATTCTCACTGGTTCAGGTGCGAACCATCACTGCTCTCTGTCTGTCTGCTCTGGCCGAAGCAGCGGCGCCCTACGGTATCGAGGCATTCGATTCCGTCCTCAAGCCCCTCTGGAAGGTGCGGAAATTGCGAACTTTTAATTATTGTACTTCGATTTTTCCAATGTCTATCCTCACTGTCTCTTTTGCGATAACCTTCTTTCGAGTCGTAATTGAAATCTCTCTTTTTTTCAGGGTATCCGCATGCATCGTGGAAAGGGTCTCGCTGCCTTCCTCAAGGCCATCGGATTCCTCATCCCGTTGATGGACGCCGAGTACGCCAGCTACTACACCAGAGAAGTACGTTCCGAAAATATTAGGGTTCCAATTTGTTGTTAAGTATTATTGGTGCATCCAAGTATCGATCACTAGATAAATATACCTGTGCATAGAAGCGTTCGCTGAATATTTATTATTCATCTCGATAAATAAAATAATCCTCTATTTTTAGGTGATGCTCATCCTCATTCGTGAGTTCGTCTCACCCGATGAGGAAATGAAGAAGATTGTGCTCAAGGTCTGTTCAAATATCAATTTTATTTTAATTGAATACATCGTCGCATTTATTCGAGCATTGCAGTAGAGTAGTGTTCCTGCTCCCTATCCCTCGTCCTAACTAACCCTCTTCTTCTCTCAGGTAGTGAAGCAGTGTTGTGCGACGGACGGAGTGGAGGCATCGTACATTCGAGATGAAATCCTCGGTCACTTCTTCAAGGCATTCTGGAATCAGAGAATGGCCATGGATAGAAGGAATTACAGGCAACTGGTGGACACGACCGTCGAGATTGCCACCAAGGTGAGGGGAGATGGTTCAGTTAAAGTAGTTATTGCTTGCCCTGATCGAGATATGTTAGGCACTTGAAACATATATGACTGGAATACAACTCGATGGTTCAGGTCGGATCGGTCGAGATCATTGCGAGAATCGTCGACGATCTCAAGGATGAGAATGAGAATTACAGGCAATATATTATTCTGTTTATTTTATTACTTTTTCTTTATATTTTATTATTTTGTGAATATTTGTCTAGCACTAACTAATGCGTTCAAATTGCAGAAAGATGGTAATGGAGACGATTGAGAACATCATCACTCTCCAGGTTTGTTTGCGTTTCACGAGTAATTTTTAAGTTTTGATGCTCTCATCGGATAATGATTAGCATATTCTATCTATCGACTAAATGGAATAACTTCAGGGCACATCCGACATTGATTCGAGGTTGGAAGAGCAGCTCATCGACGGTATCCTCTACGCTTTCCAGGTACGGTAACTAATCGATTGAGTATTTATTTTTTTACACATCGAGGGAGTGTCTTATTGTTGCTAATACGTTTCGCCGATCGTATGCCTCGAAACACGAACTTCACAAGTGCCCCCATTTCATTTTCTCGTTTTCCAGGAGCAAACGCAAGAGGACGTAGTGATGTTGGACGGATTCGGAACAGTGTGCATGGGACTCGGCCGGTGAGAAAGAATTGATTACCTTTGATATCTCTCTCTCTTATCACTGATGTTCTTCGTCCCTCCAATAATCCTTCTCATTTCAGTCGCACGAAGCCTTATCTCCCTCAGATCTGCGGAACGATCCTCTGGCGGTTGAACAACAAGGCGGCCAAGGTCCGCCAACAGGCGGCTGATCTGGTCAGTTGATCAAGAATATGAGGAGAGCGTGAAACACAACTGATCCTGGTTGTGAGGCTGATTGGAAATAATATTGCTTCCTTCTCTTCAGATTGCCCGCATCGCTCCCGTGATGCACACGTGTGAGGAGGAGAAGTTGATGGGCCATTTGGGAGTTGTGCTGTACGAGTATCTGGGAGAGGAATATCCTGAGGTGAGAGGAAGAAGGAAGGGTGAGGGAGTAGAAGGATGAGGGAGTGAGATAGTTGTTATAACATCTATGTTGATAAAAATTATCTGTGGGACAGATCGTGAGGAGATGAGGAAAGCATGAAACGGGAATTGAGTTGGGAAATTTGGCACCGGGGTTCCGATAAAAGAGCCAAGAGTAGTTTATTGAACTTGTTAGCTTTCTATGGAGTTGATAATAATCCATTCTCAGGTGCTCGGTTCGATTCTCGGCGCGTTGAAGGCAATCGTGAATGTTATTGGAATGACGAAGATGACGCCTCCGATTAAGGTGAGGACGAGTGATCTCTGATCTCTAATAATTATCCTTCATCAGGATCTTCTTCCTCGTCTCACTCCAATCCTCAAGAATCGTCACGAGAAAGTGCAGGAGAACTGCATCGATCTAGTGGGAGCCATTGCCGATCGGTTAGTCTTTGTTTCGTTGTATTATATTCCACTGGTTTTACCTGTACAATCGAACATCAATGACGATGTTCGTAGTAATTAGGGCTGGCATAACGGTAGCGGTATAACGGCTCCGCTACGGGGAGGCGAAAGGTAGCGGCTCCGCTACCCCCGCTACAAACCGCTACGAGTCTAGTTCTACGATAAATGCGCGCTGCATCTCAAAAGTTCGACTCCCGTTCGGAGCAGGGGTTTTGCTCCATTTTTCGCTGGTGATAAATCTGTTTGAGAGTGTTCTAGGAATGTCCTGTCGAAATTTCAGATGATTTGGATGTGAATTCGCAGAGTTATTTCAGTTATGGGGGAAAAATGAGGTTTTTGGAGGTCCAAAGTGACCAATATCGAGAGGAGGCTAATTCCCCGTTATAGATAGGGCTTAGCTTTCTTCAGACCAAATGTAGAGCAGGATCTAATCAGCAATCTATTACAACTGGGAGGTGGTGGAACAAAAACGCGCTGAATTATGCGTCTTCCCGTAAGACACTATGGTGAAAAGGGGCGACTCGAAATCGTAGCGACTCGTAGCGGGGGTAGCGGAGCCGCTACCCTCCCCCTCTCTCGTAGCGGAGCCGCTACGTGACCCCTCTCGTAGCGGAGCCGTTAACCCCGTATTGCCAACTCTAGTAGTAATGGTGAAACTTTTATTTCACGAGTTTTTGCACATGAACGAAAACTGAAACGAAATTGCGGGAATGAATAGAACAAATGGAAAGGACTCTGTCTAACCCTCCCCTTCCCTTTCAGTGGATCGGAATTCGTCTCTGCTCGTGAGTGGATGCGAATCTGTTTCGAGTTGCTCGAATTGTTGAAGGCGCACAAGAAGAGCATCCGACGAGCGGCCATCAACACTTTCGGATACATCGCCAAGGTGAGGGAGACTGGGCTGTTGGAGATGGGACATTGTCGCGATGTGCATTGGGAATGTTTGTGAATTTTATCTGAATGAAACTATCGAGAGTATCTAATAGAGATAAAGCGACCTTCGCATGATTGAATCTTCCCGATTGCAGGCGATTGGTCCTCACGACGTTCTCGCCACTTTGCTCAACAATCTGAAGGTGCAGGAGCGACAGTTGAGAGTGTGCACCACTGGTGAGGAATTTTCCTGTTTAGAGTAGAGAAGGTAGATGAAGAATGGGCTGTGATGTTTGTCTCTGTCGATGAATTGCCCACCCCCTCATCCGATTGCAGTGGCTATCGCCATCGTCTCGGAGACGTGTGCTCCCTTCACCGTCCTCCCCGCCATCATGAACGAGTACCGAGTGCCCGAGATGAATGTCCAGAATGGAGTACTCAAGGCACTCTCATTCATGTTCGAGGTAAGTCGGAGAGAGAGAGAGAATAAATAAAGAAAGAAACGAAATAGAATGCAGAAACGTAGTTCGAAAGAGACAACGAGATAGCTTTTTCACGGATAATATGAAATTGATGAATCAGCATATGAGTCAATAAGCTTGAATGTAGTAAATAAGTATCAATAACTACAATTGCAGTACATTGGTGAGATGGCGAAGGACTACATCTATGCAGTGACGCCCCTTCTCATCGACGCCCTCCAGGCAAGTGATCCTTGGTCTTTGTAGTCTGTAGTTTGATCTAACCAATCCCATTACAGGAGCGAGACCCCGTTCATCGTCAGATCGCCATCGACGCCGTCGCCCATCTCTCGCTCGGAGTGTACGGATTCGGATGCGAGGTACGGTAGGAGAAGGAGGGCTATCGAGAACTGATTTACTTACTCTTATAGTGTTTTGAAGATGGAGAAGCGTGGTGCATTTGGTGCTTTTTAGTCAACCAATAAGTTTCAGATTCCGTAATCTCTATCAAAACTTACTAGATGGAGTTGTGCTGATGTTTATCACCCAATCTTCAAAAAATGCAATAGTTGGAAACGATCAGCCAGCCAGCCAAACCGACTTTATATTCTCGCCATAAGACTCGTGTGTTCGAATGATCTTGATCGATGCACCGCGCCTGTTTCAACAAAATCGATATAATCTGCTCACCGTATTCCTTCCTCATCATCATCATTGTTCCTCTCAGGACGCTCTCGTCCATCTCCTCAATCACGTGTGGCCGAATATGCTCGAGAACTCGCCCCACATCATTCAACGATTCGTATTCGCCTGTGAAGGAATGAGAGTTTCCCTCGGACCACTCAAGGTGAGGCAGAGCGGTTGATGATGAACTCTGATCTTTGAGCGATGAAAGATGAAAGAAGGCTAATGGTTGACGCATTGCAGGTGCTTCAGTACTGTCTGCAGGGACTGTGGCATCCCGCGAGGAAAGTGAGAGAACCCGTGTGGAAGGTGAGAAGAGGAGGATGGTGGGGTAGAGAAGGAGAGGAAAATCATCTTATAGAGCTAGAGTTACAGTTGTTATGATGATTATGATAGTATTGCAAGTACGAATCAATATATTTCAGGTGTACAACAATCTGATCCTCGGATCTCAAGATGCCCTTGTGGCTGGATATCCTCGTATCGAGAACACTGAGAGAAACACGTATCTCCGATATGAGATGGACTACATCCTGTAGACAGACCACGCCCCTTTCTGACTCCTCCCCCTTTGTAGTTCCTCCCATCCACCACTTCACTCCCCTATCCAATCACTCCCGAGATCCTCAACTGATTATTCCGAGTCTATCCCTGGTTTTTTTATCAAACACTTAGCGCATTAATTGTTCACAGTTTCCAATCGTTTCTCCGTGGATATTTAAGTTAATATTGTTCAAAGCTGTTTTCTATCCTATTTTTCTCTTTGTTGTTTCATTCGCATCAAGCTATACTTGTTATCCTACCGTAACCCGAATACTTCCGATTGCAGTAGTGGTTAGTGTTTGTAAACAGGACTCCCGTAATCGAATTCATCCTCCTGTCACCTACCGTATCTCAATGGTTGCGAGGAATATTAAATCTTGATCGTTTCATAAGTTTTCTAGCTTTTTAAATAAGAAACTGACTTCATTTCCAATCTGTTTGTTCGTTTCTAAGCCTAAATTCGTGATAAAAATACTAAGAAACTCCGATTTTAGATTAATTCCCACAAGAAGTTCAAACGGACTTTGAAACATACTTGGCACCAATGAATCATTGTTGAAAAAGAAGATCAGTGTCTGTATTCAGTAAATCAATGTCCGAGAGTCACCCACCGTAATCCTACGATCGCGGCGAGACAAAAGGAGGGTGAGAATGGTCATCGAGAAGATGGTGAGCTGATCAGGGCATAAAGTCGATGGGAATAGTGAATACGGTGTCCAAATCTGCTTCGGTAAACCGATCGCATGATCAATTATCTATCAACCAACTATCCGGATGACTCCGCCATAAACGTCATTCGACCGGTTAACCGAATGGGATTAGGAAGGACTTGTTTACTGGGGAAAATCTGCGGATTCGCACGTGCAGAGACCAGGTAGATCAAAGTGGTCTCTCTTGTTGTTTGACATTGGCCTGGGTAATCGGGATCAATCTACGCTCTCTACTGTGTACGTGCGAATTCATTCGGTTACCCGGTCCTTCCCTTCTCGCATTCGGTTAACTTTCTTCATTAGTTCATCCGTGGCTATTGTTCTAACCTATCATATTGGTGTTTCAACTCCATCTTATCACAGATGCAGTCAGTGGAATCTGGTTTCCTGAGGAGACGATCGATTCCTCCCACTCTCGATGACGATTCGCCTCGAGTGGAGAAGGATGAGAAGAAGGGAGCTGAGGAAGTCGCCCACTTCAGTGTCAGAGTCCAGTTCCACACTAACGTGAGTAGAAATACGCATTTTGGCGAAGTTTTGATCAAAATAACACATGATATTAGGTGTTGTTAGGCTACGAAAAGAGACTTGCAGCGTGATTTTTCACGATTCTACTACTATTGCTCGATTTGATAAACAAGTAGTCGATTTGCTACAGTATCTCAAGATTCTGTTCAGGACCGCGTACCGTGCGACGACCAGAGCGCCCGTGTCATTGTCGTGAGTTGCTTTATTTATCAAATTTAAATATTAAATTTGAAAATGTTTTATTCCATCCAACGGTAAGTGCCTGGACGTCGAATATCAGTAATTATTCGTTGGTTAATGAGAGTGAGATGGCGCCCCAGGGGGAAAGAGGGGGAAAGGGAAGGTCCTTCTACTTAGCCAGTTTGAGCATCAGCGGGGGTTGTGGCTGCACGTTCCAGATCGTGTTTTGATTCTTCTCCTCCTTCTTTTGAAGTGCTTCCTTCATCGTTTCCACCAGTTTCTCCCATTCAAACGTCATCTGCAAATGGGAAAGTGTCAGTAGTCTGTGGTTTGGTATCTGGTCTATGCTTGAGTGCTTCATTTGAACTATTAGTTCGCCAACTTACCTCATGACTTCTCTGTATGTGATCGATCTGATTCTGAATTGCTTCCTGCAAGGGACGAAGATTGATCTTTGATCTCTGATCCCTTCCTGTCTCACTCCAAGTGCATTCGTCTCATGGGCAGTAATCCACGAGGAGAGCTTGCAGAAGACGTAGATGACGACCGTCAGAAGCATGTTGATTATCTACTATTGATTTATTAATTAGGATAATTGCAATGATGCAACCTCGTAGGCGCGCCGCAGTGCAGAACCGTTGTAGGTGAACCACTCGACTGAGATTGGGGATAATAAGTTAATTTTAGTAAATAGTTAACTGACAAGAGAGTGTGAGGGTACTGAACGAGAAGAGAATGACCATGCAGAGTTGAGTGATGCGACTGGAATGAAATTGGATGGTTGGATCGCCATAGATAATTTATTTGGTAGGATTTCTGGAATGGTGAAAGGATGTTTCATTATGACTATGTGTTATGAAGTGACCAGCCACTGACGATGTCATATAATTTTTCTCTGTATATAACTCACACATGGAATATATTGAATCGTTCGTCGTACTGCGGGATGATATAGGTGCAGAAGAGACAGACGATCCAGCCTATACTCGTGTTGACCATGTATCCCCAGAGCATGTACTGAAAGGAGTACGGTAGGAGCGGTGGTGAGGTACTGTAGCCAACGTACGGTAGCTCCCTCTCGCTGTGGTCCACACTGCCTGGAGGCACCGCCCCAGAGACACTCGATGAGCGCCACACTAAATGTTAGTTAATTAATCAACTTAATTAGTCAGTTAATTAATCACGAAGGATCCATGACGAGGTCGGCCACTATGAGGAACGTGCTCATCAGCAACTGAATTGAATTATTCAATTGATTAAATAGGAGATGACACGTACCCGGAAGAAGAGGAAGTACATCGCGTACCACAGATAGACGCGCGACTGAGATCGTATCGATTGATTGGTAGGATACGGTAGACGCATTACGGTACCTCGCCAGATCGCCGAATTGCCTGTAGGATACCAGATTCCTCGTAGAGATAATCCACCTCCAGTCGCTTCAATCGTTTCTGTAATTTCGGATTTGCGATTGACTATATCGTATCTGTGAGCATTTGTTCTCCCTTGATCACTCACTGAAACCCCAACCACCCTCCTCTCCCCTTCTCTCACTCCTTCTGGTGTGACGTAGTAGCGGGAGGCACGGCGATTCGGATTCATCAGAGAGTGGAAACGGACGATGGCGTCCCCGTGCAATTCCTCCTTCTCCCTGAATCAGGGGGCGGATTACGGTGGGATACTGTACCTCGGGGATATGGTACTCACTCATTGGGGAGGGCCTCGAACCATCTCGACCCCACTGCCCTTCCCTGCACTGCTTTCCTCTGTGGTTCTCCCTCGAATCGAGGCTGACAACTCCCATCCAAGTAGTCGTCCAGATAACCAGCCATCGATTTCACCTTCGACCATCCACCAGTTGACGGCGCCTGAATCAGGGAATGAGGGGGTTACGGTAGAAAGACAGGATACCTGCTCAGCAGTGCCAATGGGAGGGGTGGCTTCTGCTCCTTGAGAGGGAGCGACGACGAGAGAAGTGCCGTCGTCCGCCGTCCCCGCCTCCAGACGACGTCGACGGAGATCTGAAGGGGACGATAGACGATGAAGATGGCGTCCCACCCCTAGCTTCATGGCTTTCTTTGATCAACGGAAAGCTACTGTGTGGAGTGTGTGCAAGCAGGGAAGAGGAGATAATTGAAGAATACCTGCGAGCGAGAGTCGGCCGCTCATGGCGGGGGAAAGGAGCGGGAATGGCGGAGGAAGGGGAGAAAATAAGGAAATAGGTGTAGGCCAATGAACTTTATTCGATTGCGTTTGACGTAACATAGGGGAAAATATAGTGAAATGGATAATTGGCGATTGAAGCTTGCGAATTCGATCTAGCAATCGACGAAATCTGATGCTGGATTGGCGTAGGAAGATGTTGGATCATCAGAAGGAATGACGAAGAGGAAAGATTTTCGATTGTTTGATCGAGCCTGATGCATCATTATCTGCTCCCTGAAGAGATTATCGACTCCAGGCATACAGTATTCCTACCGTACCTCGCCAGCGTGGGATCGAGAGTGTAGCGACGGAAGGTGGAAAGATCCTGTAGTTCGCAATTAGAGAAGCGATGGTTTACCCGGGAAGAAGGATAAGCATCCAGGGCGGATTGATAAAGGAGATTGGAGAGGATACTGTAAAGGATACGACTGATTGCTGTGGAAAAAACGACTATGGACTAACGTGTTGAAGCTGATTAGAACGAGGGCCGTGGAAGCCGCACAGGTCATGAGAATGAGGAAACACTCTGTTATTACTGTAATAAATAGGAATGTATAACCGAGAATTGAGTTATTTTATTACCCAGAATAGCTGCAACTTGCAAAACGAGAGAGGCGACAGTACCTGTTATAATGAAGTATCTGCAAATCGATCTTTATTGTTTTGAGGTGGAAATAAACTCACAGTAGGCGAAGGTTTGGATCCATAATAAAAGCTATAATTGAAGTGAGAAAGAGAAGGAAAGATATAGTGAGAAGGAAGAAGAGGGATTTCATCTGAATAGTTTAGTGATGTGGGATAATACGCGTCTAACCAACCTGGAGATCCAGAACAGGTTGTTCCTTCGACAATTCAGCATCAATATGCTCATTGGTCGAATCAGTAGCATTACTGTCTTTGGTAGATTTAGCATATCGGATACTAATTAGTCCAATGAATAGTAAGATCTGATTAGCAATATCGGGAAAATTGGAAGAAACCAGATCACCTGACATGCCAATAGAAGGCAGATAACCACTCGATGGGGTATGTTCATAGCAGATGGAATGAACTGAGAAATTGATTGAGTGATGATTGATAAAGGTTCCGCTGACGGGTGGATGATTCGGTTGACATTTGATCGTGAGTGAGAGAGAGAAAGGAGGACGAGAGGTTGTATGAGGGAGCCCAGTTCTCGTGATTCGAAATTAGTTTATTGTAGTTGCTATTGCTTTTTCTAAAAATTGCAAGCAGTATCGTAAGTGCCTGCAAGTAGGTTGGGAAATGGAATGAGTGAAGCCCTTAATCACCCGGTCACTTCACCATTCTCTCCATTGCAGAGTGCCGATCTCTTCCCCATCACAGTCGATGCTTTCGCGCTTCTGCACATAACTTCCTCTGATGATGAAGACGAGAAGGTCAGTCGTCTTTGATCTATCCCGGCTTGATCTTTGAACTCTAGATCCGATAGTTCTCGATAATCGTCTCTCATTCCAGCCTCCCCGTACTCCCCGAAAACCTTCCCTGATCTTCACGTTTCCGAATCCGGGCGAAGTAGTGATTCAATTCCTTTGATATTATCATTTCATTTGTTCCGTCCAGAGACTTCTTCCTCTCTCTCACGCGCTTGCGTCATAACTAAGCAATCACTGGCTTACTGCACTGACCCCCCAGTCGCCAACCCTCCACCCCCACAGATTACTCCTCCCTCCTATCTCCCATCTGTGCTTCCCTAGTCCACCTCTTTGTTGATGAGAGAGTAGGTCAAAGAGTGGCATCGATTGCAGGACGACGATGAGGATCACTCGGATTCGCCCCTCTCTCCTGGTGGACCACTCCCATCGCCAGCCAAGAGTGAGGGAGGGGATTGGGAGACAGGGGACTAGGCATTCTGGGGTTGCACCCATCGGATAACGAAGCTTGTACGAATAGTTCTTCCCTAATAGTGATGCATTCTTACCGGATCCTCATGACACACTAGGTTTGAGTATCAATAAATCTAACTAGGCAATCTTGGGTTGCATCACAAGGATTACTGCTGATTTTCTAAAGAATACATATTAATCCTGATTGTGCACACTATGGAATGTTGATAAGGACTGATGTTGAGGTAGTCTGGACGGTTCTCCTCTCTCCACTCGCAGTGGTCGATCGAGTGATGAAAGGGAACATCTCGTCGTCAGGATAGATGCCCTATTCAATTGTCCCAAAGTAAGCCAAAGTCATGTACATTCAATTGGTATTATTTGGGTTTCACACTTTCATTGTAAAACTATTGCCCGTTGAGGACAAGACGATCTCGCTCTCTCGCGATCACTTCCCCCTTGCTCTCACTGCCAACATCAAATCCGGATCCACCCATGTAATCAGTTTCGCCAAGAAAGATGAGGTATGCGGAAGTAACATCGTGTGTGGTCATTATCCGATATTTGATCTTTGATCTCTCGTCCTACTCCTCCCATCTGCAGGTCTCACTCGACAATATCCAATTGACATCGAAGGAGACGTATGTGAGCAGGGCGGATATGTGGTTGTACAGGAACAGACTCATCGGACAGTGCGCCTATCTGGTTAGTTCGTTATCTTTTGTTTGAAATTTAGACAACATGAACATCCATAACGTTGATCTGAAGTGATTGTTATTGCAGGGCGGCACGCATCGATTCATGGACATCAGTACGAAAGTGAGCGATGTGTGGATGAGGGGTGAGGAGTTGTATACTGGATAATCATTGTAAATTCGAATCTATTTTTAAATAACCTTATTTGGCTAACAAGTTATTAGTAATGTGCCTAAATATAATTAAAACATCATCGCACCCCTTTTGCTGTAAATATACGATAGTAGTGCAACGCGGACCTCACCAGTGCAAATTATGGTCTGTGTAGAATTGTAAAGAAGCTAAACGAGGACGATCCATTACAGGGGAGATTCAGAAGTCGGGTTACGTCACGGAGGACACTCGCGTCGTATTCAGATCGAGCAGCAGTGTCGTCAGTTTATTTATTTATTTTTGTCTGATCGGTATTGAAGTTGCATGTAATCAATAAAAACAATTTAGGTGCTGATCTACCTGCAAGTGTCGTGTGAGATGTGGCAACTCGACCCACAGGGAGATCTCTACTATGAGAAAGGAGTCAAGGTACGGTAGATGGATGGAATATCGATCGAGGACTGATTTGCTATCGTATCCATCACAGGGGTTCCTCACCGACTTGTTCACCAAATGGAAATCGCATCAGTGCGCGCACTATGTCTCCATCGTTCTCTGCTCGAGGTACGGTAGCTGCGGAGATTTAACAATCACGAACTGACCGTTTCTCTACGATATTTTTTTCCGATTACAGATTTTACTTTGTCGATGGAGAGAAGAACGCGAAGCTGCGAGAGGCATTGGGACCGAATAATTGTGACCATCGAGGGAGATACTTCAAGGTGGGATTGCGGTAGTCGGATCGAGCAATGACATTTATTTGACATTGACATTGACATTGACATTCGAGCATTTATTGCCTCTCAGGATTTCTACAAGCTGATTGTGCAGAATGAACACTATGACGACTGGATGCACGTGATTGGAAAGGTACGGTAGGGCAAGGGGGTATCGATTGATTGAGGGAATGGAATGATTATCGATTGGTTCTCAGGTGAAGTTTGCATGGAGTGACTATAGAGAGATGTGCATCAGAGAGTTGATGAGATCAATTAAAGGAATACGCTACGATATCAGCAAAATCGAGGTGAGGGTATTTTTTATTATTAACGTTTTTGTTAGTACGTATCGTTGTCGATTAGAATAATTCTTGAATTGTAAGTGTATGCAGTCTTGACCTTTTAAAAATATTTTCGTTTCTTCGTTTGAATTACATTCGGGCAAATTATCAAGTTCATATCATTTTGGGAATCGTTCCTGTCTCATGAACTAACTTAAAAACTCAAACCAAATTGATTCTCTCAGATCTCAACAGCACCCGACGGAAACTTCCTTCCCTCTCTTAATATGAGTATGAATGCATTCTGCATGTACCACACCGATCGACGATTCGAGACGACGGGACAACAGGTTTGGTTCAAACTTTAGGGAGAAAGGTCTAATAAAATTCGGGAAAGATTTGAGTTTTGTGAATGTCATGCCAAAATAATTGTGTTTGTCCCCAGGCTTATGTGTGCTTCGTTCAGACTAAAAGAATAGTGTTGCTTGGGATGTGACAATAACTCAACACTTCTTGTGCAGATCATCTTCATCACACCTGGCGGCGGCGTCTTCAATGTCGACAGATTGACCGTCGATCGAACGAAGCAAAGGATTATAGATATGGGAATATCACTCGATCTGGTTAGTCAACGAGATTCATGAAAGAACAGTGAAATTCGAGTGATTTTGATCTCGTTATCCCCGTTCTCTCAGGTTTGTCTGGGAGAGCAGCCTCTGCATGCTGTCCCCCTCTTCGTATTCCACGACCTATCGGGAACTGAGAAGAAAGAGAGCTACTTCATTCCCCATTGGATGAACTACTCGTATTACAAGGTTGGTGAAATTGGTTATCGCCGTTGGCTGAAACTCAATCGACCTGGATTGAAAGGCACTTGCAGTAGTAAAATGGAGTACAGTCCCAAAATCGCGAAACAGCTAATGAATTATAGTAGAGCTCAAATAATAAATTGCCTATGATATTCTCAAAAAAATAAATTTGATATTCTCTCTTTCAGATGCCGCGTCGAACAGCGATCAGTGTGAACTTCCGACCTCGAATCACACTTCCGGATGCATTCGTGGTGAGTGGAGAGAGATCAAAGAGCAACTAGCGAAATACTGTCCGAAAAATTCAGCCGTGCGATGTGAAATGACTGTTTTGACTCATTTCCTTTTCAGAATGCTCGTCCGTCTCTCGTCCTTCATCCACTGTGGAGAGGCGATCTGGAGATGGAGAATCACGATGAAGTGGTCAGAAAGACGGCACTGATTGCTCCATTTTTTGTTTTGAAAATGAGTGCTCACGAAGCTTGTGATACGATTCCTGTTGCAGGCCTTTGCCTCTCTTCTGTCGACGGGAAAACTGGGCGAGGGAGGAAATGTACTCGATGGAATCTGCGATGAATTGGGAATACCGAGGAGAACGCCGTTCGAACAGAGTCAGAGGGTGAGGACGGTGGAAAGAAGGGAGGAGGCAGGGGATACGAAGGGTGAAAGAGTAAATCGACATTCTTTAGATGGACAAGACTCTCGAGCGAGAACGCATCTTTTCAACTCCACAGCCGGTGAGTGTACGGTAGAGGGGGATATCGATTGGTTCGATGAGTAATTACCGTACTCTTCTCATCTTCTCAGGATCGGATTCTCGGTTCGTCTCTGGACAATGCAATCTCACAGATCGAAGCGAATAAGAGGATGAGGTGAAATTTTGATTCTCTTTGATATCGGGTTGGTGTCTGAACAGTAAATAAATCCGAAATGTTCTTCTAGATTATCATTTCCATATCGTGAATGTCAATTGAAAATGTTCAGACACCTGACGGGCGGTGCTGCGACAGTGAGCTGCTCGTTGGAGACCGGAAGGAAGAATTTCGAACCAGCGAGATGTTAGTTGCAGAGGAAAGATGAGAGGGGCGATGATTTTAGGCCTGAATAAACTGTTCCGCGCATTCCTGTGATCTATTAAAGAACCTTTTGAGAAAGATAAGCAAGCGAAAATTGTTATGTTTATATTTTAATCAAAATTGGACTAAATGGCAGCTCTGGCTGCGATTCGTCAACGTCGAGGTCTCTCTCCTCTCGCTTCATCGACCTTCTCAGTTGAGAGCCATCAGGCAAGTGACGAGTAAAGATCCATTGCGAGACCCCGTCAATGCACAGTAGATATTAGCTCATATTGAGTATTATGTTTGTTATTGTTGTTGTTGTAACAAATTTTATTTGGTAATAAAGAGATGATGACTAAATCTGTGATTGCACTAAAAAGGGAATCGTTCCAGGCGTCCCTCAATCCCTTCCATCCAGAAGATTTCTACGTGCGAGTATCGTCGAATAGGAGGAGGTCAGAAATTTTTTCGACTTTTCTAAAACAGGTGGATTCGTGCTTCACGTAGTGTATTAGATGGGTGGTGGTGTTCATACGATAATTCCACTTTGCATTACCTTCTATAAAATCGACTGTTTAGATGGATCCACGTGTTCCCCGTGGACGAGAGTGGAAAATCGAAACTCGCCCATCATTATGTGGAGGTACGGTAGAGAGATTACGGTAGTCAAGGAGATACGGTAGATGATTTACAGAGACGTCTGGGGCCGAACTGGGCTATGCACAGGTTCCACAGGGTTCAGTGTTACAATCGAAATTAACTATTCCTTATTTGGCGATCTTTTCGGTCTGATCCTTGTTTTCCCCATGCTAAATCGCCGGACGACTTACGCTCTCAATTATTATTTCGGTTTCGAATGTGTGTTTAGTTGTTTTTCACTATTAGTCTATCTCTACTCTAGTGGTCTTCAACTCTAATCTCTTATTATCCATCGGACCCCTTATCCCCCCTCCCTCTTCAGGGCAAATCAGTGGTGCACGTTCGTCAAGCAGTGGCCGACGAGCCTCCCGACACGATGTCGCCCATTCTCGGAGCTGCCGGACCGGCTGCAGCTGCAATTGCCGTGGCGGGACCAATGGTGAGGGGGGAAGTGAATTACTGAACACGCCATGGGTACATTACCTTAATAACCCGCGCCGCGCATTAACGAGTATTTGAAACGGCAATCTACCATGATGAGGTGCACGGTTGGAGAGCTCGATATTTTTTCCAGGCTGGCCAAATATCGCCTACACACTCGCCCATCCTGGAGAAGATTGCGCCTCGTCTGAGAGAGGTGAGCGAGTACTGTAGCTCTGAGATCTGTAGCTTAGTGAAGAAGTTCGGTACAGTTGGGGGGAGTACGATACCATGAAAAGGTTATGGTAAACTGTCGTGAATGGAGACTTGATTCATTCAGCGACGCGGTAGTTCTCCTCTTGCATCGGTGGCTTCTTCCTTTCCTCCTTCCTCCGTTCCGACTCCCCAACCAACGAGAGGAGATGTGAGCAGTCTGTTGGGAAGGGATGTGACCACTCCAAGTGAGTCGGGGAGAGGCGAGAGGGGAAGGATAGGAAGAGGGAAATTAGGACATGCTGGAATAAGGTCAAAGGATTGATTGCCATACCTGTGATGTTCGGGTTGCAATGTTTTAGTATAAGGAGCGGGAGTCAACACGATTTGATGGAACATTGAAATAAGTTATATAACGTATGGATAATTACTCTATATTAGAATATCAAAGCGTCTGTCTGTCCGTCCGTCCGTCCGTCCGTCAGTACGGATGTTTGTCGGTCACGCTCATGTCAAGAACCCCTTTAACGATGTCGTACAGACCTGGGACCGGTATCAATCGACTTGTCATGAAAAGTTACACTTAAAAAATCAATACCTATTTCGTCACCACTATGCAATATTACGTCATCACTATGCAATAGCCCGTTTTTACGCCGTTTTCAGCGCTAACTTAACCAAAATGGACGTGCGAGGTACCAAACAACTCCACGTGGTCAAAGCTTTCACATTTTACACATATTTCATCATCACAACGCAATATGACGAAATCCGTTTTTCACGCCGTTTTCAGCGCTAACTGAACCAAAATGGCCGTGCGAGCTACCAAACAACTCCACGTGATCAAAACTTACATATTTTACAAATATTTCATCATCACTATGCAATATGACGAAATCCTTTTTTTTGTCATTTTCAGCGTTTTCTCGCTCATTTCTTTAATTTTTTGCATGTAAAAGCGCGCCAAGACACGCGAAGCCTGCGATGCGCTTGTGAAAGGCTCATGAGGCCGAGAGCGATCCGAAAAAGTTGCGATGTAGCCACGAAGTGTCGGAATCGCAACTTTTTCGGATCGCTCTCGGCCTCACGAGCCTTTTACAAGGGAAGATGCCAATGCGCATCCACAGCGTTTGACAGCCTAACCTTCAAAGCGCTTGTGAAAGGATTGCTCGAGGACTCATGAACCTATTTCAAAGGATTAAAAAGCAAAGGGAAGTCGAAATCACATGGGGGAGCACTCCAAAACACGCGAAGCCTGCGATGCGCTTGTGAAAGGCTCGTGAGGCCGAGAGCGATCCGAAAAAGTTGCGATGTAGCCACGAAGTGGCGGAATTTTTTCTTTTCCGCCACTTCGTGGCTACATCGCAACTTTTTCGGATCGCTCTCGGCCTCACGAGCTTTTACAAGGGAAGATGCCAATGCGCATCCGCAGCGTTTGACAACCTAACATCCGATGCGCTTGCGAAAAAAAGCGCTCGAGGATTTCTTGAGGGAAACGTCAGCGGCCAGCGGTGCAAAATGCAAATGTATTTTAAACGTATTTTAACCAGCACAAAACCCGGCGAATAACGTAGCGACCGAAGGTCGCTAGTTTAGGTAATAACATAACATGTTTTCAGTTGACGAAGAAGATCCGGAATCGATAGAAGAGGAATTGAGAGTTTGTCTGATGAAGGGGAAAGGAGGAAGAAGAGAAGAGATAAAAAGAGATGAACGAAAGAGGAAAAGAGAAGAAATGGATGAAGGAGAAGAGGAAGAAGAACGATTGGAGAAGATTACAGAAGAGAGAAGAGAAGAATTGAGTGCGGGAAGTGAGGATACGGAGGGAGAAGAATCAGATGGAAGGAATGGAAAGAGTCGAGAAGAGAGAAGAATGGAGAGAGATGAGAGGAGAAGGAAGAGGAGGGAGGAGGAGATGGAAGAGAGGAGAAGAAGAAGTGAAGAATTGGGAGCGGGAGATATCGGAGATGCTGCTGATTGTAGTATTGCGTCAGTTGATATTTCATTGCACATAGTTGCGGATTCCAATGCTGCGTGCATAAAGCTAGTGGCAAGGGATAGACTCGGTGAAGAGCATTTGGGCTTCACAAGTAATTGAGTATAAGCGCGGATAGCTGCCAGAGATCCAGTCGGGATGAAACAAAGATTTTTTTTTAAATATAAATTTTTCAGTGTGAGTCTGGAGGACGAGGACTTCTCTCTCACTACTCCTCCCGTATCGGAAATGAGAGAAGAGGAACAAAGAGATGAGCAAACGACAGAGACGAGTATCACTCCCGATGGTAAGGAGAGAAGAGGGGAAGATTGCGAAGAAGAGGATTCCCTCCTCATTGCAGACGAGATTCCTGATCTTCCTCGAGACGAGACTTCCCTTCCTGCTCATCTCTCTGAACCATCCACCAGTCCCCCCACTCCACCGAGGACGGAGAGTGAATGTGGTGAGCAACTTGAGGAAATAGATTAATAATTATTATACTTTGGAACGGGAGAAGTTCAGTTTTGGAAAAAAATCGGTGCCCGTGAGCTAATAATTAATAAAACCTGTTAGAGCTGATGAGAGAATGATGTCACTCGAATCTCATGTGTGGCGCCTTTGCGAATATCAACCTTGAGATCTCCTCTCCAATCCTCAACGTCATCAACAATTGGAGAAGGTCGTCAGCGAATTGGCGTGCTCCGAGAGTCCCAATTCATTAGGAGAGCAGCATGGAAAGGTGAGTCAAATATTATTTTTGATGTCTTCAACGAATGAATCAAATTGAACAATTATGTATTGATTCTACTATGAGATTTTGGTGCGGCACGAATCTGTCTGTCTTATTTCAGGTGATTGGTTTCGTTGGTGGAGGAACACAAGATAAGGATGGAGACAAGAGAAGGACGATGGTGTGGGCATGGGGATCCACGGGAGAGGAGAAATGGACTGCCGATATCGAGGTACGCAAGGAATACGGTAGTACGGTGGAGCAGATTAATGATTGACCCTTCAGATTGGAATGGATTGGAAGTCGCTGGTTCGTTCTGCTCTCCTGCCCATCACGACTGACTTCTTTCCTGATAGTAACACACTCACGAGGGAGTACAATGTGCAGGAGCATCAGGTACGGTAGAAGATGGTTACGGTATCAAGGGTGGTACGGTAGATACGAGAGGAGAATGATATTTCAGTTAACTGGAGACGAGAAGATCAACAAGGAATTGCGTGCGATAGTGGAGATTGAGAGGGACAAGGGAGAGGTACGAATTTTTTTCGAGGATTTATTCCTTCATTGCGGAAAATGGTTATTAGAGAACCGAACAAACTTCGCACTTTACCAAAAGTGTGAAAGAAACGCAATTTATCATGTTCACCACTTTTCAGTTCGACGTCATCGACAAAGACAGCCATCGAGTGATATACGACGCCCTCATCTGCCAGAGATTACAGAGGGGATTCCAGGTAGGTGTGGGGGATTTATATGGGATGGAGTTGGAAACGGGGAGAATAGATGACATGGTAGGAATGGTAGATGGGCCACTGAGGAAACTTATTTCGCAATGGCTAATTGTAATAATCGAATGTATTCCAGATCGTTCTCCTACCGAAGGAACTCATCCTCACAAGTATTTCGGTCAGTTGTAAATTAATACATTTTAATTGAAATTTTAATTGACAAAAAGGATAATATCAAAAGCAAAACATGTTGCTCCACTCCACGCTAATTTAAATACTTTAGGCCTCAATCCGCCGGTCTCTCTCTTCCAAATTGCTCAGCACAGAGATCAAAGTAATGTTTCCTTCAAGTCCTTGTCTTGAAATTGGTGGCTTTCAATCCATTCAAGAATCAAGGCGTCAGTAAAATCCCCTCTTCATGCGATATAATCGTTCTCAGGCGGAGACGACTCTCTCCTTCTCTCCCCACTACCATCGCATCATTCTCACTGAGAGAGGAGTATTCGTCACGCTTTTCGTCCCGAAAGAGGTACAGTTGAGGGGATTTTGATGTTATTGGATTGATTTTACACTAGTAACTTGGAAGTTACTAGCATGTAAGATTATGAGGATTATCACCGATTAGTTTTCCAGTTTGTGAAGTTCTTAGTCAAATATCTTGTAGCGAGTGGACTGTTCTCCTACTCCCGAGTATCCGTACTACTTCCAAGTGCCCGACTCAAAAACGTATACTGCGAGTAAAACGAGGTGAGAATTGCGAAAGCAGAGTGTGACATTAGGGGGCTTACGGTATTACAATCATCTTTTCCAGCTTCAAGCCGCACAATCTGGACAAACTCGACTGGTCGGCACTCGATATGAACTTCAATCGGAGAGGATTCGCGCCCACTTTCGATGATGATATGAAACCGTACTCTTGCCGGTGAGATTTGTGATGCCTTCATCATTCTATCGACGAGCTCATTGATCGAGAAGGGATGTGTCAATGGTTCTCTCTTCAGAATCATGGTTGTGCCTGGTTGTGCAGCTGAGAATCCTCGTCAATCGACGACGTCCTTCGGTCGATTCAGTCGATTGGCTGCCATCAGAAGAGAGTCATTCTCCAGTTCCGAGACCCTTTACACTGGTCTCTCCCCTCCGACGGAGGCTCAACCGAGGATGCCATCCATTGCGGGCAAGGAGACGCCCAGTGATCTCTTCGAGGTGAGGGGTGTTCTTGAGATGAAGATGAGAGAAAACAAACAGAGTAAAACAAACCACCCTCTTGCTTGCAAAAATATTTTTCAGCGATGCCTACCCACGTATGGTGCAAATATAATGAAAAAAGAGGCAAAACGAAGGATATCTCAGAAAATTGAAATACTTGGAATTTTCGAGAAACTTTAATCTATTCGGCGAGATAATTGCAGGGAATGGCTCGTCTGCTGCAGGCGATGAATCGATTGCAGTTGGAGGATGCGAGATTGGAAGCGAGGGCCGATCGGTGAGGAGAGAGGAGAGGGGGAGGGGGTGCGAGTAGATACCTGATCTCTTCCCCTTCAGATGGACTCGCAACACGTCGTCGAGTAGTCGGCACTACACGGAACTTTCTCTGTCCGATGAAACGCTCACTCCCACTGTGGTCAGTCGATGAGGGGTACGGGGGGAGTGATGATTTCAATAATTTCCGAATCAGGAGCTTGGTAATAATTCCGATTAATTCTGGAATTCTAATTCCAGATTCTGGACGAGTTCATGAAGAGTTCCCTTCTACTCTGCTCACTCGGAACGACTGCTGCTGAGAAGAAGATCACCAAGGGATGTGTGTTCCTGAGGTGAGTTAGATTCGGTCTCCCCATTCTGCTCTCTAGAGAATGCTTTTGAAAGAGTGTTAGTAAGTAGAGCCGGCGATAATTCGTTGGATTGCAGCTACGACCTCATCTGTTGGCTGCAGCAGAACATTCGTGAATTGGGTCGAAGAGAGCGGGCCGTCGAATGGGCGAATGCAACTCTCCTTGAGGAGAATTATGTCGCCGTGATGAAACCACGTGAGTTGCGGATGCAGAGAGAGTAGGAAGGAGAGTGGAGAGTAGATGTGCTACTAGTTCTTAGTGAAATGTTTTCAAACAAAAATAGCATAGATATATTGAATTGTGATGTATTCATTTAGCGATTCCCCGTGACAACCAGTCGGAGACGTCTTCTACTGAGGAGGGATTGAGTGAGTCTCATTATTATTTTTCTCTCTTACACTATCTAAAAATGTTGAAACTACAACACTGTCGATATTTGAGTGGAAATGCTCATTTTTTGGTACGTGAATATTAATATCTTATTGTCAGTGCCCCGCGCGAGAGCTCCTCTCATCTTCGGATATCAGTACTGCTACATGCCACGAATCACAATGAAAAAGGAAGTGGTGATGCCCCGGTGAGTCGAGGATTCAACTCTTTGTTGTTTATAGTAAGGGAGAGATAGGAGGACATACTATACACGAAATACTCTTCCTATCTACTTCCATCCCTTCGATATTTCTTCTCTTTCCAGTTACTGCTGTGTTGAATTCGTCCCATCTGGATGCTCTCAACTCTCCGAAGAGGACGAATGTATCTTCAAACCGAGAAGCATCGATGCTGATATCAGAGATCGATCCTACGATTATCCACTCGGAGAATGGGCTCGGGTACGGTAGTTGGGAGTGGTCTAGCTCTGACTACGGTAGTTATGGATAAGGTAGACATTATGGGAGTTACGGTAAATGATGACTACAGTGTCTTTCATATCAGATCGAATACGAACGTGCGTACTGTGAGGGAAAATCGTTCGAGTTCACGATCAAATGGATGGTCGCATGTGGACAGACCATCTCGGATACGGTAAGTGGGGGAAAGGCGAATCAGGAGGGCACTCTCACCGCACCGAGACACACACCGCCAATCCCACCATTCCAGCTCCTGACGTGGCGCCGTCGAGCGGAGAATGCGAAGTTGTACCTCTTCCCGGCTCCGGATGATGTGTTCGCCCTCCCGACAGATGTCGATTCCAATCCATTGAGGTGAGGCGGAAGAGGAGATCTCAAGAGCTGGTGAAGAATGAGGAGGAACATAGAGAAATGTTTCACGGGAGCTACGTCAGGTTTGTATAACATTTGTATTTGCAGACAGCCGATCAAGATCAGTGTGACTCGAACTGAGGGAGGAATCTCTGATATGGAATTACCATCGGTGATGAGACATCTGCTGCACCATAGGTGAGCGAGACACCTCTGTCGTACACTATGGAGACGTATTTTTATTCTTTGACAAAATAGTAGGGTGAAGATTACTGAAAATGCTCATGTAGGATTTCATGAGATCATTAGGTTAAAATTATCAATGTATATGAAAAGGAGGATTTTAGCTATTATCTTCATTGGTTTGTCTGTCGTAAATGTGAAGCTGCTCAAACTGCTCAATCTCGTGGTTGAATTGCAGAGGATTCATCTCTATGGCGTGTCCCGTGCACAAGAGTCGATGCGAGTGCAGCCAGTCTGTTTCATTCATTTGAATTCTTATCTAAAGAGAATTTTAAAAAGTATTATAAAAACCTACATCTAATTCTGATCGATCCATTTCATTTTTGATAAGTGTATGATCATGTGCATCCTTCCTCTTTCAGATACTTCACCCATTGGACGGGTGGAATGTTCGTCTCTCTCGAACGGCCACCCAATGGCTCCACCCCCTTCTACTACTGGTCATGGAACCACATGCTCAGTCATCGATACAGGAATCCCAGGTACGGTGGGCAGAGGAGTACGGTAGTGAACGATCGATCGAATGCCGTGCAGTGATAGTGCAATGGGGAATGGTAGTCGATGGGATACGGTAGACTGTGGTGACGTGGTGTGATCTCCTTTTCTCTCTCTAGTTCCCCTCTGAGGAACACCAGAGTAATAACGGCGGCAGAAGGAGGGTGAGAAATGGATGTTATCCCTTTGTCCCATTCCATGCCCCTCCCCCCTTAACGTCCCTCGTCCCCTGTCCACTTCTTCGCTTATTTCGCTTCTCTCTGCTTTATTCCCTCTGGTTAAGCTGGTCTTTCTCATTCTTCTCGTTGGGTGCAATGGTCGTTGCTGTATGTGTCTCGAATGGACTAATCAGTGATGTTCTTTGATCTTTGATCTCTTCAGTTGCACTGAAGTCGAGCAGGATGAAGCCCTCAAGGAACTTCGTTCGTACTGTGATGACCACAGCAAGATGGAGTTTTTCGCTAGAAAATTAGGATATATGTAGTTTGGCCTCCCCCCCTCCCCGTCCCCTCCCCCATTGAATCATAGAGTAGTTTGTATCCAGCGTAGTTTGATCCATACCCCTCCCCTTTTTATCCCAGACCGTTTTATTGCTTTGTAACCCCCGTGTCTTTAACATTAGTATGTTGTATATAGATTGAAATCAGGTTTTCGTAGTCTGGCCATTGTATTTCTTTTTCGTGTATTCTGATCCGTGTTTCGTATATCAGGTGTGTATTCTATGAATACTAACTCATGACATATCGGTAAAGAATTACTTGCTTATTTTATTGTTAGCTACTTATATTTTAACACGCACGCCCACTCTTCCCCTCATTTTGTGACAGTAACCAGATAAAGTATTTGTAATAAAAGTTGATACTCTGTGCGAGAACCGGTTCGATCTCCGGCATACTGTAACTGTGCGAGATGAGAATCAGTTAATCGATTGTAGCGACGTTAAGGTCTGCAATATGAAGTGTCTCCAACTCATCATTGGCCCTGCAGGCAGCGGGAAGGTACTGTGGGTTACGGTAGCTAGGGATGATTGCGGTGGAATAACGACTATTCGTCGGTGAAGCAATTTTGGGTGGTCGTATTCTCCCTAGTCAGTTCATGATTGATTCCAACCCCTTCTCTTTCAGTCGACGTACTGCTCCGTGATGTTCAATCACTTCCAAGCCCTCAATCGACCTCTCGAGATCGTCAATCTCGACCCTGCTGCAGAGACATTCAACTACACGCCAAGTGTCGGTGAGGAAGACTCATTCATGCAATGCACAGTTAACACCTGAAACCATTGGTCATTTATCGCATTCAACTACTTGTTGGATTGTTGAAACTTGAAACTTACCGCTCAATACATAACAAGTTTTCGAAACAGGGGTCAGAACGGCGATGGGAGAGATAAAAGTGAGCTTTGATCTTTCTTCAGATATTCGTGATCTGATCTCCGTTGACGATGTGCTGGAAGACGAGGACATCATCATGGGTCCCAATGGAGGACTTGTTTTCTGCATGGAGTGAGTTGAGAGCTATTGTAGTTTTGAAGAGCACTGCTTACGAATATTATTTCGCCAGATGAACATCAGACTATGATGAATATGTGAAACATGAATCAACCTAAAATTGAAACTCAATGAATGACGATGAACGGTGAAAATTTTTATTGGTTCCTTCAGGTACATTTCGAAGAATATGGAGTGGATTCGTGATCAACTGACAGACGGAGACGAGGCTTATGTCATTGTCGACTGCCCGGGACAGATCGAATTGTACTCTCATCTACCGGTTAGTTCGAAGGGGTTGGAGAACAAGGGATAATGAAAGTAATAGACCATACAAAGATATACTTGGATTTTGCAGTATAGAGGCGAATCAGAATCTGACTGAGGAAAGGGTTGATGGAGACTTCCAATCTCATTCATTCCCCCCTTCTTTTCAGATCATGAAGGAGATCGTGACGACATTCAAATCATGGGATTACAATGTGTGCACTCTCTTCATGATCGACGCCCATTTCGTACTCGAACCTGAGAAGTGAGAAGGGATCCCTGGTTTGGATTGATTCATTGTTGTTATGTTGCTAGCAGCGTGCTACTACGGAATAGTATCATCTGAGTGTTCCGAGATGTATAAGGGAAGAGTGAAACACAGATCGACCTTCCGCATTGATTGAAAGCGACGTTATTTTTTTCTGAAACCATAGGATATGGGGCTTGGGCGATGTTGTATTTCTCCTGATCACTCATCATGCCCTTCTACAGACTGATCGCGGGTGCTCTCACTGCCCTCTCTTCGATGGTTTCCCTCGAGACTTCAGCAGTGAATGTACTCACGAAGATGGATCAACTACCCAGAGAGGACAGGAAGGAAGTCGAGGTGCAGTGGGGGATGAAATGGGCTGCACCTGCGTCTTTGGGGGCTGAAATTAAAAATAAATGAGTGTTTGTTGAGGATATGCTGGAGTCAGATTGTGCTCAATTGATGGATGGAGTGAGTGACGAACCGTGGAATGAGAGGCACGCGGCACTAAGCAGAGCCATCGCTTCGGTCAGCACATATTTCAATATTAATATTTTAATATTATTAAAATTCTGATTTATACCTTTAGAAAATAAGATTTTTTCAAGATATACGCAAATTCACCTGAATCCTTTGAGTTTCATTGTATTTACATGTGATTGAGGATATCAGAAGCGTTGATGAATAGCGCATGTAATGATAGAATTAATCAATTCAATCTCAGGTTCTGGACGACTATTCGATGTTCAAGATGGTTGCACTGGACAACACTGACGAGGAGAGCATCGAGGATCTCCTCCTCATGATCGACACCACCATTCAGTCAGACCATTTCAAATATCTACTATTCCCGCCGAAAAAATGTAAAAAGAGCACCTGTGTCCAAATTTGCATTATAATATCGTTTTCGCTGAAATAGGGCGCGAATTCAAAATAATATTGAATTCTTCGTAGATACGGCGAGGACGCGGAGGTGCACGATCGGATACCAGAAGAGGTCGATCCCGAAGAGTGAATACGGTAGTCGGAGGAGTACTGTACCCAAAATATTGATTGATTCTTTGCCCCCAACTGTTTCCCTCACATAAATACTCGCATTTTGTTGTCTGTCTGAAACCCGTTGTTCCTCCCATTCCACCTCATTCTTGTTATTCTGTTGATTGTTACGTTGAATCTCGATAAAGTTGACGATTGAAAGTGTTCGATCCCTGGAAAGAGAATGTGGGGAAGAATAAATGGAGTTAGACTCACTCATACACCTTGAAGTCGTCTCGTTCCCTCTAGAGACTCTCCATCTTCTAAATGGATATTGGGTGTCCGAGGGAAAAGGAGAGGGAAGGGAGGATGCTCCCTCTACCGAGAAGATGCTCTCCCTCAAATTGGGTACGACAAGGGAAGATAGAGAGGGGAGGAGAAGGGGAGGAGATGGAGGGGTCAGTGAAAAGAATGGTCGAGATGTCGAGGGCTTGGTTGCTGCTGTTGTTGTTTGCTGCAGGTGCAGAGAGTGCTGCAAAGATTCCCCTGAGTGAGTTATACGGTAGGAGTACGGTAGAGAGGTAGACCACTTCCAGGAGCATTCATTGATAATAATACGAAGATCGGAACGACTGAGGCTGTTCACGTAGGCCTTTCATACTCTCATTTTAGTCGGGACACTTTGTCTCGTCATTCTAATGCAATTTATTGCCACTCACAAATCGATTTCTTCTCTCAGGCAATGTTGCATCTTGCACAGTTCACAGTCAATTCGAGGCCAGACGAGGTGGATGTTCTGTTGGGTATGTGGAGAAATGAGACAACAATAATAGTTTGTCCTTCAAGAAGCTTATTTTTCAGTGATGAATTGCCATTTATTCGTATAAAAGAATACACAACTAATCAGAAGCTGGACTATGAATCTCTTTTGATTCCTGCAGGGGCTGCGCTCATTCCGATGTCTCCCGAGGCAGAACAATTGGACAAATCGACCATCTTCTGGAATTTACGAACTTCTGGTGAGAAGAATGGGAGGGAAGAGAGGGAAGAAGCATGGAGAGAGTGAATCATATCAGTTTGCGACCATCTCCGCAGTGGATTTCTCATGATGTTGGCTGGATCGAGGACATTCACCTACACGGTCTACCATTCGATCGCCAATGCTATGAAGGTATTCTGTTGGCTTTCTTTCAGTGCTGTCGTATCGAGAAGAGACGATAAAGGAGAGATTAATGCAGGTTCCCTTCATCGATTGGGAAGTCTCGAACACACGACCGGGAGATCGATTCGAACCGGCAAATAAGAGTTAGTTCTAATTGAAATATAAGAAATACCTTCATGAAACATTGAAGAACGTTCCTTCGAATATCACGGGAATCTCTTGAACAAAACTACCTTCAGGCGCCCCCTTCCCTCCCCCATTCACTTATTCCGTTTATCCACCCGTCGAACATCTCCTTCTCGACTACATCGCCTACAAGGGATGGGAAGATGTGGTGTACATCCACGATGGGGACAATGGTGAGAGTACGGTAGACGACGTTTCCCAATCCTCCCTCGCAGCCGATCGCACACTCCTCGCCCTGTACAGTCTGTTGGAGGAGAGACAATTCGGAGAGAGTCGAATGGAATTGAAAGTGGAGCCGATTAGAGCACCCGAGGATGAGACCCTGTTCAAGTGAGGAGTAAGGAGTGAAATGGCATTCGGGAATTGAAGATCCTTCCTTTCTTCCTTCCATCGATCGAGATCCGAAACGAAGAAATCTGAGATGAATTACACTCTGATGGCTGACGGAACCATCATCATGGAGTCTCCCCCTCCCAAGTGAGTGATAATTTCTTTCCAGAGATCAAAGATCATCTTCAGAACTCACAACATCATCGTCGATCTCGAAGGAGCGGAGAGGATTGGCGCCTTTCTGAAGGCACTCGAGGAGAGTGTTCTCGTCACGAGATACTTCCACTACGTCTTCGCCAATTTCGTGAGTGCTGTAATAACAATATTCGTCTTTGTTTTTCACTTTTCTGTGCAACGAGTGCATTTTTAAACGACAGCATTGTGGTCAGTCAGTACGTGAGCTATCGATAGGAAAATGGAAGAACAGACAGTACTGTTGACCTTGTCAGTTGATCGAAGATTCTGATCTCCACGGTCTTCGTCACATGTTGATCAACGTCACTCTCTTTAAGATATTCGATCCGAATGGGGAACCTTTCCTGTGAGTTGTCGATATTACAACACTCTTTTCTTTTTTGCATACTCTGAAACATAATTGAGCGTTCAATTGAGGAAGAGGAAGAAGTTGTACGAAGACACGTTCCGAGCCGGCAAACCAACGACGATGGAACAGATTCCGGTGAGAGGAGTACGGTAGGGAGATGGATGATCGAGGACTGACTTTCCAGCCAGTGGCTGCATTCGCTCACGACGCACTGCTGGTCACACATGCAGCTGCGAAGGTGGCTGCAGAGGAATACGGAGTAGGACTATTCAAGAAGTGAGACTGAGAGGAGAATGAGGATTGTATTGAGAGAGAGGAACAACTGAGAGCAAAGCTTTCACAATCCGTACATACTCACAGAATGAGCTGTTTTCAGCAATTATGTGATCATCTTAGCATGAAACAATTCAAGTTTCTGCCGTTGAAGAACCAGAGTTGAAGAATCGAAACTTCTTAGTTTTGTACAGTGGGATAGGAAGGGGGAATGACTCAATCTCGACCTTCAATTATTGACATGAGTCCTTTGCAGTCTCTGGTCGCCCTCCGACGCGACTTCTGAGAAGAATTCCTTCCAGATGTTCAATAGAGGATATCCTGGAGTGTACTGTAACCCACGAATGGTGGGTCAGACTCATGATCTCTATTAATCTTCCGACATCAGGACAGAAACAATCACGGTCGCCCCTTCGAAACTCTCGAATACGGAGAAGTTCTGGCCAAATCGATTAGCTCAGTAAGTAACCGAGTAGGAGGAAAGTACAGAGTTCTCTTCAGGTCGTTCTTGATTCCTTCAACGATACTCTGACGGGACGAATCGAATTCGATCCTGTCACGGGTCTCAGACGGAACTTCTCGGCTACTGTAGTCGAATTGCATCAGTCGGTCAACCACGCAAACAGCGTCTTGGAGGTACGGCAGTTGGGGTGGAATTCCAATATCGATTAGTCTTGCAGTCGTTCAAATGGCAGCATACTTCATGGCCACAACTCGGATTCGCAGCAGAAAGAATCGATGTGAGACGATCGATTGATTACGGTGGATGATAGATACGGTATTCACAGGCGCTGGCTGCTGTGCAGAAAGCACGCTTCGTGCGGCCAGAGCGATACGTCTACAAGGTGGTTACGGTACTGGTGAGTGATCGATCACGAACTGATTGGATTACGGTATCGATGCAGGTCAAACCATTCGTGATGTTGAAGAGGGAGACGGAGAATAAAACTCTCGTCGGCAACGCTCGATACGAGGGATACTGTATTGATCTGCTGAATAAACTGGCAGAAAATATATCAGGATTCCAGTAAGTGAGGGTACATTTAAAATTGTACGGAATGTTTTGAGATACGAGATTTTCGTCTCGCATGGTAACAAATACGGAAGGAAGCAAGAGGATGGAAGTTGGGACGGAATGATTGGATATTTGTTGAATGAGGTAAGCATGAGCAAGGAGCATTTTCACTGAGAGTCGATAACAATTCCCAATATGCGCATGTTTCACTCTAATCTATTGCAGACAGCAGACATGGCAGTGGCCCCTCTCACAATCAACCAAGAGAGAGAACGAGTGGTCGATTTCTCCAAACCATTCATGACTACCGGAATCTCCATTATGATACAGAAACCGGAGAAGCAGGTTTGATTCCCATTTGAGTGTATTGAAGGAGTTTCCTTCAGGAATTCTCGATATTCTCGTTCATGCAACCACTCGGAAGAACGATTTGGATACTGACAATGTGCTCGTATGTGGGGGTGAGTTGAGAGTGGGGATTGGAAAGGAGAAGACTACCTGGTTTCATCAGTGAAGATATTCGAATGAAGACTGTTAGGCCCTAATGAAGACATTTTGTATAACTGTTAGATAGTCAATCGCATACGTCAAATGGGGTCTCCCTGGCAATTTTTTGCTGATGTGCCTCAAAAAATTTGCCGACGTGGCCTTTCATTAAATTTTGAGTTTACCATTATTTTACCTGTTTTCTGAATCATTAAAATTCATTCTAACGCATCACAGTTTTAAAAAAATTTTGAAATCGCAATATTTTAATTAGTTTTACTGTTTTCATATTTGCTCATTCTATCCAATTTTTTTTTATTTTCAGAGATTTTTGAGTGATTTTCACTCTGGTGTGCGCGAAGTTGGAATCAAACACGATTGGGGGGTTCCAAGTTGCGACCAGGCTTGGGGGCAACTTGGGTGACCGTTCTCTTCATTTCCCATACTATTTCTCTATCTTTCTCTTCTCTCGATCTCTCGCTTACAGTAACCCATCGGGGAAATCCCAAGTTGGAATCAAGTTGATTCCAACTTGGGTGACCAGGCGAGATAGTCAGAGAAAGAGACAGAACGAGAGAGTATGGCGAATCGAGAGATCATTCGGGTTTCCAAGTTGCCTCCAAGCCTGATCGCAACTTGGAACCCCCAAATCGTGCTTGATTCCAACTTGGAGGCGCACACCAGAGCAGTTTCTCTATAGCACAGGGATAGGATTGCTCCGATCGACCCACATGAACTGTATTCTGAAACGGCACGCCCCCTGAAGCAAAAGCAGGATGGTCGTAAAAGGGAGCGGGGCAAGGGTCGAGGCCAGGGAGAGGTCAGAGGGGCGAACCCCAATATACCCTGTTGCTGCTCTCTAGCCGATCACTGAGTGACGCGTTGCGTGTTGCGTCGCGGCTTGCTTGCCACTCGGTTTTGTCCATAAAAAGTGAGCTTCATGATTATCCCACGACTCAGAAATTTAATATAATTTGGGTGAGACATCGAACTAGCCGCATGCCAAGAATTGATCCACTCGCAGACCCAGTTATCGAATAACAAGCAGTTCTTTGTGAGAAAATTTAAACAAGGATTTTCAAGGCGCCAAGACTTTTTCTAAGGACACTAGCATGGCATAATCGTAGGCAATATTTTTTCACAAATTAAAAAAGAGAAAAATACAGAAAAAAACTGACGAAAACGTTTTATTAATTGAACACCGTTTTCCCGTCCGCCGCGTGTGCCCGCGACGCGCGCTAATTTTTGCTGTTATTGTAAGCCAAAAAGGAGGATTTCTAGACCTGCGAGTGGGGTCAACCTTTTAATACAATATGTCCCCTAGGTTAAACTACACGTTGCAGAAAATTGGACCCACGCGCAAGCCTATTCGCTGAGAACGAGGCATTCAAAGTGATGGAGAGTTTTCGGGAGAGTTGACTTTTAATCCAACTTTAGGCATATCACATTTTAATATCACTAATTTTTACGAGTGCGAGTGGTATGCATTTGATGTCCCCTGATCCAAACTTTGTTTTGAAACAAAGAACGGCTTAATTAATGCAATATTCGCTGAGAAATTAATTTTCAAAGTGATAGAGAGCTAAAATCGGGATTTTTTGAGTACGCGAATATTCATATTTTGAACTTTCCGGATGATTTTCCGGCTTTCCGGCTCCAATTGCTTTTCATTTTCTTTTTTTTTCTTTTTTTCAATCTTATTTTTAATATTTTTTATCAATTTTAAGGGTATTCTTTTTTGATAAATTTTAAAAGTGCTGATGTGGGTGGGCATTTGAATATTTCAAAATGCTGACGTGCACTCTCCCTTTTAGGAGACCCATTTAACGTATGGTCAATCGAATCCAGTGGTTGATGCAGCTGAATAATTGCAGGTCTCGCTAACAATCTTCATCGTCTCAACATTCTCTCCATATGAGCAAAAGCAGACTCTGATCAATCCAACGTCGAATGTAAGCAGAAGTCTTTGAGTATGAGAAATTCGAATGTGAATGACAATGATTGGGTACTTCAAAAATGATGAAGATCGTAGCTACTCCATTCAGGAATACGCCGTCACTAACGACTTCTCGATGTACAATTCCCTCTGGTTCACTCTCGCTGCATTCATGCAACAGGGCACGGATATACTGCCGAGGTAGGTTAAGAGAATGATCGAAGATACGGTAGCAAGGATACTGTAGCTTGATGAAGTACGGTAGTATCATCTAATCAATCAGAGCTCCGTCTGGTCGAATGGCTTCTGCTTGTTGGTGGTTCTTCACTCTCATCATCGTCTCGTCGTACACTGCCAATCTTGCGGCATTCCTCACCCTCGAGAAGATGACTCCGCCCATTGAGAGGTACGGTAGGGATACACGGATACTGTAGAGGAATACGGGTGAGATACGGTAGGGTTATCAATCGTTTGCAGTGTTGAGGATCTCGCTCGACAAACGAACATCCTTTACGGCACAATCAAAGACGGAAGCACGAGAAACTTCTTTGAGGTATACTGTAGACTGGATCTATACCGCAATCTTATCGTGGCAGGACTCAGCTGTTCCTCTCTACAAACAAATGTACGATTTCATGATGAGAACGAGTCAGAGACAGACTCAGACCAATGAACAGAATGTGTTCGTCGATACTTACGACCACGGAATTGAGAGGGTCCGGAAGGGAAAGGTGAGGAGTACGGTAGTGGATACTGTAGTCACCTTTTGACCTTGTCAGATAATGATTTCCGACATGTAATTTCATTGAAGGGCCGATACGCATTCCTTCTGGAAGAAACAACTAACAATTATGAGAATTCGAGGAAACCGTGCAACACAATGAAGGTGATCTTTGATCCCATTCATCTTTAATCGATTCGCATTTCAGGTTGGTTTCAATCTCAATACAATCGGCTATGGCATCGCAACAAAGCTGGGAAATCCTCTCAGGTTTGCAGTGTCTTTCGTCTTTGGTTGATCTTTGATCTCTAGGAGCACCCTCAATCTAGCCGTTCTCTATCTGCAAGAGAAGGGAGAACTGAAGAAGTTGGAGGATAAGTGGTGGTACGATAGAGGACAATGTGATGTCGCAGGCAATGTGGTGAGGACTGATGGTGTGTTGAGTGCAAGAACAGCGACGACGTTCTCGAAACGCCGATCAATTGATTTCGTTGCAGGAATCAGTTGATTCATCGTCACTGAATCTTTCCAAAGTGGCAGGAATTTTCTACATCCTCTCAGCAGGAATGGTGAGGCGGTATTCTCAATCGATAGATCGATAGTCGATCTTAAGGTTCTGTCAATGGTGACTGCACTGGTTGAGTTCCTCTTCAGAAAGAGATTGGAGCAGAGAGATAACGAGAAGGTTGAACCAATGAAGAGGGAAAAGAATCTAAAAGAATCTAATTCAGAATCGAACGAATGCAAGGAAGAATCTACGAAGAGATCTTCTATCTGTGGATGAACGGGTGAGGATGATAATAGATGGCTTCTTCATTTCTCTCTCGCATCTTCCTTTCCAGGTTTCGATGCGTCCGATTCCTCCGAGAAGGAGTCGGTCCGAAGAGAGTAGTCACTCATTGGGATCACACTCAAATCCTGGAATACCCAGATACTTTTGAACAGGTTGTATCTATGTACATACGTGCTTCATTCCGATAAAGATATTATCTCGTTTTTGTTCTCACTTTAATTCCTTTCGCTATTTTGACATTGAGATGTATGAGTCTACTATCTATATCGTGATAAACTGTACCCTTTCAACGCATCTCTCGTAGCATGTAACACTCAAAATTTTGCTATGTGAGAAAAGTGTCTAGAATTCTATTTATTCTCAGCTTTTTTCATCAGGGTCCATGAATAATTTTATAAGGAATACAACTATTTTTAAAAAAATCAGTATTTGATTGGTCACCGTAGTTCACGAATTTTCAGTTCTGTGCGGCGCTCTGCATAATTTTCACCTGCTCCCTTCAAACGTTTGGTTTTCTAGATTACCCTTTTATATTATTTTTAATACGTTTATACTCCTCGTACTTCCTAGAACTCATACCTCGTTAGCTATCGATCCGTAGCTTCGATCGATATCGACTGCTGCTCTCTCGATTTTTCCGTAGTTGTTGCGGTTGTGAAATATGGTATCTATGCAGGTGTTCTTCGCGGAACACTGCTCGGACTCGACTGGATGTTCCCGACGCCTGTGTGGTTATCGGCAGCCAGACATCGACCTGACAGACGTCCCCTCTACAGGAGAATCTTCACCAATCGACGATTGGATATCGCTCATAAATGTTGGTTTTGTCACGTTCTATGCGTTTCTGCATCGTCATTCGTAACGCACACGCTAATCTGTCGTAACTTTCAGCCGTTGTTCGTGGAATCTTCGGATTCATTGCCTTCTCTGTGTCTTACTGCATCGTTAACTCCGGCATCTACTACAAGTTCGTATTTTCTCTTTTGCCTTCATATTTCTTCCTTGTTTATAACAATTAATTTCACGCGATTCGATTCCACTACTCTATTAAATTGCAGGTACGTTCGACCGCTGAGACAGGAGGAGCGTGAGCGTCTGGAGCGAGAACTCATTGAGGCAGACAAGGCCGGATTCGCCATTCGGTATGCCAGCCATTAATGACAATTCCAAATTAAAGAGAAGTACTTAAGCCGATTGGGAATCTATATTGCTGTCCAGTTTTCGTACCCATCTCGTGTTTTACTTGTGGCAGTTTCCGAACAAGCGTTATAAAAATGTCATAAGCATGCCACTTTTCAAGGATGGGACGAAGAAACTAACGAAAAAATATCATAATTAAGGGATGGGCAGGCCACATTTGTATTCGACCCCTTTCTATTAGCCTTTTATTAACCGAATACATCTTTTGCAGATCATGAATTTGGTATCTCGCGTGTTCACGGTTGCGGCCGAGTCCTATGCGGGTTTATTCGCTCTAGGCACGACATTCGGGGCGGGATTCGAATTGTTCAAGGTGAAAACAGATCTATTTCCTCGAAAGATCTAATCGATAAGTCAATAATATCGAAGAAAATCGTTATTCGCTTTTAGATTAAGTTCTCATTCAACGGTGCCAACTACTACAGTATCTTCAAGAAGAATCAACTGAGTGAGCACTTTATGTTTATTTAATTTATATAAACATCTAATCTGTCTATCATTGCTCACATCTACATGTCTTTATCTTATTGAATGGGTGAATAGACCTCGATACTTTCAGAGAAGGAGTTGGAAGAGTTCGAACGAGGTCTCAAAGAGCTGGATCAGATGATTGAAACGGGCAAACCGGCCACCATCTAGTCCAATCACCGTAATCTCCTCGACTATCGTAAACTGATCTTGACGCACCGGTTCCCTTCCCCAATGTCGACCGCCTAGACGATTATATTAGGTATATAGTTGTTACAACCAGTTAAATTTAGAAGTTTAGTCTTATTCCGTTGTTTCATTGTTTCCTCGTTGTGTATTTAAATCAAAACTTTTCGTGCTGCAGTAAATTGTGCGTCAGTACGAGTCCTTTATTACACTTACAAGGGTGTCAGTAGGTCAGTGAGTGGGTGAAGGGTGATGGTGGGGAAGGGGGTCTCGAGTGTAGTCAGAAGGGGCGGGGGTGGTTCGGTGTCGGCGGTTCATCGGGTCTAGCACTCTGTATCCGACCCATCCTTGCGGGAAACAGACTTGGGTTTGACGGTAGCGATCGGCTTGGGGATAATGGACTTGGACACAGGCTGGAAAGGGTTCGATACGGTACAGTTGACATGGAAGAGTACGGTACCTTGTTGACTGTAGCCCATTTAGCAGAGTGAATGGGGTTGGCAGGGGCGATAGTAGGGGCAGCGACAGAGAGAGGCATGGGACGGACGAATTGAATCGGACGAGGGGAGAACATTGACTGAATAGATGCTGTAGGAGGACGAGTGATGGAGGTACTGTACCTCCTCGGGGATTGATTCATCGGGGAAGAGAGGACCACCGTAGGCATAATCGATAGCAAGCACGTTGACTAGAGCGAACATGATGAGACAAGCGAGGAAGAGATATCTGAACGAGTACGGTAGGGATACAGATACTACCGTAGTCACTTACGCGTTGTCCATCATGTCAGCAACGGCACGAGGGCGGATCTGGTTAATAGCAGCAACGTTGGGAAGAGAACCAACTCTGAGAAGGGGTACGGTATTAAACGAGGTTACGGTATCTCACCTGATCCTGACAGAAGACTGCTTCTTAGATTCGATAGGACGAGCGGGGAGAAGGAGGGATCGAGAGATAGATAGAGTGAGATTGGATGGAGCACAGAGGGATCCCGAGAGATCGGGAGATGAGAAGAGTGAAGAGTCGTTACGGTAGATGGTCATCTGAAGAATGGGGAAGGGTACGATGGGTATTGAAGACGAACCTCAGTCGAGGTGACGGGGATCCCAATAGTTGAGACTGCAGAGAGAAGGAGGGGGAAGAGGAGACCCGAGGAGACCATGATGGACACCGAACCGATTGGGGGGAAGGGGACGAGGGGTGAATGAAGGGAGGAGGAGACGAGCGATGGAGAGAGATGGAAAACGTGTGAAATGGATATGTAGATGGCACTTTATGTAGAGTGAATTACCAAATTGTTTTCTTCTGAGATTCGACGAAAACAAGATTCTTTCGTGAATTACGCGCATCATTAAATAATTTTGATAAAATAAAAACGAAAATACATTACGGTAGAATAGCGTAAGCATGATGCGGCTATCTGTACAGGTTGGTGTGTGGTGTACAAGTACGGTATTTGGTAAATCTCGGACTATAACTTTTTTCAAATTTTTTTTCATTTAATTTTTCAAAAAAATTGTTATTTATCGGGCTTCTAGTTCGTTCATACTGCTCGCATGTCCTTCCCCTTCGTGGACGTCGACGATTACAGAAGGATGTACCCTGAAAGGTGTTCAGGAAATCAGCGTAAGTGTTTCCTCTTGAAAATTGTTGAAAAAAGTTAAGGGAACATCAAAACAAATTTTTGTAAAAAAGTGTGAAATGGAAGTAGATAAAATTGTGGTTTGATTTTAACTGTGTTGCTCTTTAGAAGGATAAGGTAGCATTATATTTCTTCTGTTAACATGTTAATTTTAGAGGTGGCTCCTCCGGCGACAGCGCATGTTGAGTTGGTGTTCGATACGAACAAGACCCCTGCTATGGTAATCCAAGAATTCTCAAGCAAATCACACAAGAAAGTGGGCGATGTGCACTTCGCTGAGCTGGAAGAATTGGACACGAATACTGGGGTACGTATCACTAGTAGTAATTCTGGTTGAATCTCTACTTCAGAAGTATTCGTACACGTGCAGTGCGAAAATGGTGAAGTTCACGGGCTTTGGCAAAGCAAGAACGAAGAAATTTGCTAAGCAGATTGCATGCTATGAGGTATTGTTTTCTGAATTGATCGGCTTGCATGCGAATTCTTTCAGTTGTTGAAGAGTGCAGTAATGATGGATAGATACAAAGACTTTCATATCCCCGCAAATTCGAAAGAAGAAGCTCTCAAAATATTGTTAGTATTTCTTTAATTGGCGTTTTGCTACGTTTTGCGTTTTGTCCAAACCTGATCTCTTTCAAGGGAGCAGATCAAGCCTGTTGATGAGGATTCGGCAGGTAACGGAGAGAATCAAGCACCCGTCCATCCCGTGAACTGGATTGGAAAATTGACGGAATTGTGAGTACGCTATTGATAAAGAAGCACACTCCAGTAATTTTTAATTTGATATTTTCAGCTGTTCACAGAACAAACTTCGTCAGGCAGATTACGATTTTGAAGAGAATGGACCACCGAATCAGAGGACTTATACTGCTCACGCGATGTGAGTTGAATTTATATAGGGAAACGTTAAATTGGTTTATGTCAGTTTGGGCACCGCGAAAGGATCCGCCACTGGAAAGAAGAAGAAGGACGCGAAGAATGCTGCTGCACAGAAGTTGCTTCAGATTCTCGAACCGGTTTGATCATTGTGTGTCTGTCGCAACTTACCACTCTTCAGCAAGTGAACAGTCTGAAGAAGGCGACGGATCAGATGGAGGGAAAGGGAGGAGAAATGGGAGCTGATGATGACGATGAACCCATCGAAGGACTACTCGCAGTTGCGGGTCAGTGTCCGGAAGACTAGGAAGCAAAGTTAAATGATTTAATGCAGGCGTCAATGTCGCGATGGCTCATCTCGAAGCGGAACCACAGAAGGCACTCGAGGACGTTATGAAGGACAAGACTCGCTTCCTCCCCAACTTCAAATTGCAGTACAGGGATCTCGCGCAGCCGAGTACTCGAGGTACGCCTTACATGTTTAATTTAAAATGTAACATCAATATGTGTTTCTATCCACAGGACGGGCGCAGACGCTTCTCACGGTGCAATACAACAAGGCGCCGCCCCAACCCATCGTCCATCCCGATGGAAGTGTGACCACTCCCAAGGTGGACAGAGATGGTGAGACGAGAAGAGGAGCAGTACACTATACTCTTCTTATTATTTATTGTGCTCATAATACAGCCCCAAGCTAGAGTGAAAGCCGGAGGATCACCGGTTGCATTGCAGCTCCAGTCGCTCACAACTACGTCTTCTGTGGGGAAGGGACGGAGGCGAAATTGGCGAGAGACGAAGCAGCTCGTGCTGCCCTCGTCCATTTCCTCACTATCAAGGGACCGAGGGAGGCAACTCCCGCCTCCAATCACTGAACTGAGATTTATCTTATTGTACACTTACAAAGTTATAGCCACTTTACGTTGTTCTTAGCCATTCTCTTCCAAGAAGTATCGTGTAAATAATGATTGATTTCGCTTGTATTATCCGCCGATTGATCTCTGGTAAAGTGTAATTTATCTCTGCTTCTTGTGTCTGTCTACTCTCGAGGAGTTGTGTTGTCCACTCCGGCAGTGATGCTTACCTATTCATCATACTCCTTCCCTGCCCCCCCCCTCCACTCCCGATTACCCTCCCAACGAGAGACGATCGATTCCGATCTCTGGGCTTACGTGCACTTTGAACTGCACTATTCAATTGAACGCTACCCATTTGTTTTCGCGCCCATTCAGAGAGTCTTAAAGTGTGATAATTGACGCAGGGAACTGTGCTCATGTCACCATCTATTCCACTCTATGAATGTGTGCGTCGTTTTTGGGAAGAATGAGCAAAGAACGCTGACCCTTCAATCCCCGACTCCTATCTTTCTCTCCCCTTTCCTCCCTCTCCCATCTCATTCTCCTCTCCCTCTGACGATGCTGCCTGTACGTGTTGTCCTTGGCCCTCCATCTCTCATCTCCCTTCTATCGTTCCTTCCCCCCCCCCCCC
>LS532026.1:206550-227971 GCA_900490775.1 Pristionchus maxplancki | reverse complement strand
TCACTGGTTGGTTTTATATTTTTCAACTGAATGTTCGCATTGTGCTTTAGTTTCTAGAACATTGCCCTGCTATCACTCTCGTCTTTTGTGACTGATATAATTTCCTGAAGTGATCGTCATAGCTAGGCTTATCTCTCATCGTTTCTCTTCCGTGGCTCTTACGTCGTTGTGGCACACTCTGACTGTCTCTCCTCTCTCACGTACTCTCTCTCTCTCCTCCCTCTGGAGAAGAGACGAGCTTCACCCCTCCCTCTCTTACAGCTTGCAGTCTCCCTCCCCTCCCCTTCCCTCTCTCTACGCTCCCTAAACTCCTTCTTTTCTGTGACATTCTCTGTCTCTCTCTGTACCTTCTAGTTCTTTCTCTCTCCTCTCTTCTCTCTCTCACGCTTGATTCAGTGCTCCCTCACTCTCGTTCCAATCTCCTTTCAATAATGGAGGACAACCTCTGGGAACAGATCGATAATGCCGATCACCGACCTCTCCTCTCTGATTCCCCTCCTCCCTCCTCCTCTTCTCCCTCCTTCCGTTTCCCCCTCGAATTCCGATTGGCAGTTGTCAGTGTGAACTGAGCGATGAGGGAAAGATGAGAGAGGCATTGACGTTCACCTCCCTTCCACTCTTTTTGTGACTATCTCTGAAGTGTCATCTCCGTCCATTCATGTTTCATGTCTTGATCAATAGTCTCTGCCCTCCGTCCTCTAATCTCCTTCTTCTCTTCAGGGTATCCTTCTCCTAACCGACTGCACTCGTGATGGCTCTCTCTGCTCACGCCCTCCGTTCCTCTGTCCGCTCCATCGTCTCCAAGGTAATTGCGACAGGGAAGAGGATGGGTTGAGTTTCAAGCGGAAGGGAGTCGGATTAAAGAATGCAGCACATACTGGGTACAACCTCACCCAGGATGTTGATTATATTCCGATGATAACTTACTCGCCTAATTCTATAAAGAGAGCATAGTAGATCATCGTGGCCTTTGAACGCAAGGCGATGGGTGTAATGTCTAATGAAAAATGATCTTCGGACGCGTAAAGTAGTTGCGATGAAGTGATGCGAGTATCAATCTCTTTTGCGATTCGCTATCCCTTCCTTTTTCGTGCACGGGTCTAAAGTATCATAGGAAGGGATCGAGCAATCGCCGTTAATCACCACGTTGCTGCTCTAAATTCTCCCCCTGCACTATGTTGTCTCTACCTTTGGCTGTTCTCCGTATCAAACGAAAGCTAACTCGTCGATATCTCTAATTCTCTGAATATCTTGTGCTATCAGCGAGAGAATCTCGTGGTGATTAGAGGGGCTAGAAGGGGAAAGAAGGGTCGATTAGCGTGCAGTGCACGTGGAGGGATAGGGGAATGGAATGGAATGAAGGAGTCGATGCTGTTCTTTTTCTCTCTTTTGCTATCCTTCCGAACAAAAAATCGGGAAATATATTATTTTATTATTATCCAAGCTTAAATAAACTTGGATCAACGGAAAGCATCTTTCTAATCTCTCCCTTCCCTTCAGTCGAGCACTGCTTCGTTCGCGACTGGCTCTGCCGATGGAAGCACCAATCTGAAGGAGGTTCTCGCCAAGAAGATCCCCGCCCACAATGCTAAGGTGAGAAGATTGAGAGAAGGGACTGGACTGAAACCGATTCGTTGCAGGTCAAGGAGTTCAGAACGCAGCACAACGCCACCGTCGTCCAGAGTGTCTCCGTTGATATGGTACGTTTGAGAGGATGAGAGAAATGAATCGATCGATGAACGAGTATGAGAAGAAGATGGAACATGAGTCAACCAGGAAATTTCGTTGATTGGAGTTGTGAGGTTCGGGTGAAAGTACTTTGGGGTGAATAGGAGTGAGTTGTACTGATAAGGAAGGGGAGATCAGTGATGGAATGATGATGAAGGGACATCGCTATTTGATCTTTGTGAAATGAACACATGCGATCGATTTATTTATTGGAAAGAGCTCATCGGTTCTGTAGATAACTTTGCTTATGTTCACGATCGTTATGCGAGGGAAATGGGCAAACAGGAGAAGGAGGAGGGAGAGGTTGGGAGGAAGAACCAGAGAGCACTCAATGAATAGCGTGTAGTTTTTTGTTGATTAGATGGCATGGTGAATATTATTTGATGAAACGATGAAACATAATTCTGGTTGAAGATTGTGATAGATTAGTGAGAGGATATTTCCAAGGAAACTGAACAAAAATAATTAATAGTAATGTATTTAAATATTATATACATTATAGATCTACGGAGGTATGCGTTCGATGAAGGGAATGGTCACCGAGACTTCCGTTCTCGACCCCGAGGAGGGAATCAGATTCCGTGGATACTCGATCCCCGAGTGCCAGAAGCTCCTGCCCAAGGCTGTCGGAGGAGAGGAGCCCATTCCCGAGGCCATCTGGTACCGTACTCATCCCAATATTGATTGATTAGACCCTTGGATGGTACAGTACTCAAACTGCTGCAAATTCAGGTGGCTTCTGTGCACTGGCGACATCCCGACCAAGGCCCAGACTGACGCCATCACCAAGGTCCGTCGTAATCGATTGGCCATACCGTAATCCTCCTCCTCAGGAATGGAATGCCCGTGCTGCCCTCCCTGCCCACGTGGTCCGTCTCCTCGACGTCCTTCCCGAGAATCTGCATCCGATGGCTCAATTCGTCGCCGCCGTCGCTGCCCTCAACAACGAGAGCAAATTCGCGGCTGGATACGCGAGAGGAGTGCCTAAGGCATCGTATTGGGAGTACGCGTACGAGGACAGCATGGATCTGCTGGCCAAGCTGCCCACCATCGCTGCCATCATCTACCGCAATCTGTACAGAGACGGATCCGCCGTGAGTCCCCCTCCCCCTTCCAGACTGGTTGATTAACGATGACATTGCAGGTTGGTGTGATCGACCCGAAGAAGGATTGGTCTGCCAACTTCTGCAGCATGCTCGGCTACGACGATCCCCTCTTCTCCGAGCTGATGAGACTCTATCTTGTGATCCACTCTGACCACGAGGTACCCTCCCCTCCCCTCCCCCCTCCCTCCCTAATCCATCCCCTTGCAGGGAGGCAACGTGTCTGCCCACACGTCTCATCTGGTTGGCTCAGCCCTCTCCGACCCTTACCTCTCCTTCTCGGCAGCCATGGCTGGTCTGGCTGGTCCCCTCCATGGTCTGGCCAACCAGGAAGTACTCGTCTTCCTCTCCAAGATCGTCGCCGATATCGGCCATGGATACACTGAGGAACAGCTGAAGGACTGGGTCTGGAAGCATCTCAAGAGTGGACAGGTACGGTACTATCGAATGATGACATCATTGATTGCTCCTCTCAGGTCGTCCCTGGATACGGTCACGCCGTTCTCCGCAAGACGGATCCTCGTTACGAGTGCCAGCGTGAATTCGCCCTGAAGCATCTGCCCAAGGACGATCTGTTCCGTCTCGTGTCCACTCTCTACAAGGTCACCCCCAACATCCTCCTCGAACAGGGCAAGGTACGGTATTCAGGGGAGGGAAGGGTTCGATGGATCAGATCGGTGATTGCTCCCCTCTCAGGCTAAGAACCCCTGGCCCAACGTGGATGCCCACTCCGGTGTGCTCCTCCAGTACTTCGGAATGACCGAGATGAACTACTACACGGTTCTCTTCGGAGTGTCGCGCGCCCTCGGATGTCTCTCCCAGGTACGGTAGAGGGATCGAGTGATCGACAACTGATTTGGGTACGGTGGACGATGGTTTATTGATTCTTCTCTCTGCAGTTGATCTGGGCCCGTGGAATGGGTCTGCCCCTCGAGCGTCCCAAGTCTCACTCGACCGAGGGACTCATGAAGCTGGCTGCAGCTGCTGCCAAGAAGGCCTAAGCACTTCCCCCAGTCCCTTCCCCTCGACTCCTTAATTGGTCGAGAGTGGTTCTCTCTCCTATCGTATCCGTAGTGTTTCTCGTCGTTGGTTCATGACCTATCTCCCTCTCCAATTCGATCCACCTCCTGAGCTCTATCCACCCATTGATTGATTTTTGTTGACAATGTGGCGTCTAAGCGTCGTTTCTCGTTCACAATCTTTTAATAAAGAGCAATTTATAAAACGTCAATGTGTATGTGTGTGAGAAAGCGTCTAATAACGACTAGAGTACTTTTGTGTTCTTTTTCTCTGTGGTTAAAAATTTGTAATTAGTAGTGATAGTATAAAGAGGTCTTGTTCTCGTTTTCTAGATGATTCAGGATCTAATAAAATTGACTTCTCTGACGGAATGCCTGTTACGAGAATTTTAAGAATCAAATGAGCTGACATTTTCTAATAGCAATCGATAGTATGCTATCTTAATTCTCATCATTATCATTTTATCTAAATTCTATCTTGGATAATTTGGGAAATATCTCGATAAGCAGGGCCGCGCGAACGCAGCCCCTCACTCAAAAATGTAGCTGTTGGCCAAGCCCAACTCGGACCTGCCATACAGGTCAGCGTGACCGAAAGTGCAATGGTCACGCCTCACCGTAGGGTACCCGTCTACTTGATCACGAGTTACCCCCAGCCAGGTAAGTTTATGAGGAGCTGCGGAATAGACCTTATGCCCAACTAGCGACTTACACGCGCCGGGTAAGATACCGCGGGGGGAGGGAAGAGGAGACTCGAGGGAGAGCGGAGACAGAGACGCAGAGGGAAGGCGAGAGTGACAGAGAACGCAGAGATGCGCGCTGACTAACACATTTGGGCGTCTGCTGAAATCGTCATTGTTTGCTCGTTTTTAGCCTTTTTGTATAGTTCCAAACGTTATTTCGCGTCTTTTATCTGTTCCTTGTCAATTCACTTATCAATACGTACTCATTTGAAGGCAGTAGACGCCTCGACCGACTTGATTTCAGAGGAAGTTGCGGTTGCCAGGCGATTATGGTTAGTTTTTAATTATTTTTATTTCTCGTTTTAAATATTAATAATTTCTATTCTCAGACCACGACACTTCAACCGTATTTGGACGCCGTCCGAGTCACTCTTGAGGTTAATTCCAGTCCTAGAGCACAATTATTTTTGTTTCCCCTCTATTGATCGTTGTTTTCTCTTGCATTTGCATTATTTGTATCTTTTCTCAGGCAGCTCTGTGTCTCGAGCAGTTCTCTTCGCAAGTTGTCGAGAGACACAACAAGCCAGAAGTAGGCCATTCCATCCATTTTGCTTTTGTCAATTCGCATTATAAAATTTCCCTTTTTTTTCTGTGATACTGAGTAAGAGAAGTTTAGCAATGAACGCAGACGGTTTTAGATTTCTTCATCTATGTTATTAAACCTTTCCAAATAAAGCGAACAGTTTTCGATTGCAGGTGGAGGTGCGTACCTCGAAGGAACTCCTCATGACGCCCGTCGTTATTGCGAGGAACAAGCAGGAGAGAGTACTCATCGAACCTTCCGTTAGTTATTCCTCTTGCTTATTCTTTCCGCCTTTTCCACCACTAGCGTATCGTTGCGTGGGATTTTAAATGTTACTCGGATGTGTAATGCATTTTAATGTACAGCATTTCGATAGAAGTGATATGAAGGACGAGTTATGCAAATGCCCTCCTTGATCTCTCCCTCTCTCCAGGTCAACTCTGTGCGTATTTCTCTCGCAGTGAAGCAGTCCGATGAGATCGAGAAGATTCTCACTCACAAGTTCACGAGGTAAGACGAGTTTGTTGTTATTTGGCCTGACATGGACTAATGAAATAGTGTCAAATTGAATAGCCAAGAATTGTTTAACATTTAAGTTACAAATACCAATTTATTCAGATTCATGTGCCAACGTGCGGACAATTTCATCGTCTTGAGGAGAAAACCGATCGAGGGTTTGTTGTGCCGTGTTTATACGTTGAAAAGAAATGTGTTTCGCTAATCTCTGTAATATCTTTACACGAGAGATAGATGGTGGCAAGTCTCCATGGCTTCGTCATTGATTCAACTCTCGAAAATTATACATGGCGCCTCAAACAGAAAAGTCTCGCTTGTGTAAGATTCTTCTACTGAGTCGCTTACATTTTTGAGAGAAAAGGCAAAACTCCTGACTGTTTCAATACAATGGAACATTTCTTCTAGTGATACTTCTGCTTGTTATTTCCCATATATAGATTAATACATCGAATGTATTTCCTTGTTCAGGCTACGATATCTCCTTCCTCATCACTGCTTCTCACACTCAGTTGATGTTCAAGCACAAACTCGTCGACTTCCTCATCCATTTCATGCAGGAGATCGATAAGGTACGGTAGGATACTGTAGTCAGTGATTGGAATTATAAATTAATGAAATCATAACAGTATTTTAATTACCATAGTCAATTCTAATAACTCTCTTATAAATCTAATAAGTCTAACAATTCACTGCAGGAAATCAGTGACATGAAGTTGTCCCTGAACGCGCGCGCTCGCATCTCAGCAGAGGAATTCCTCAAGCGATTCAATTGAGACTACAGTAGGACTCGTTGTTACGGTGCCCTTCCCTGATATCGATTGATTCTAATCGATTCGGTATCTCCCCCCAGCTCTCCCCATGATAGGCTCAATTTCGCTCACTCTCAAATATCGACCTTACACGTTCCGTTTTCGCTTTTCGAGAAACGAGGTGCCCCGTATACTGTTGTTGTATCTATCACTGATACAGTATCCTCCCAGATCTGGTGCATCCATTTCTCAGTTCATTTATCGATTGATATATCGATTATTATTCCTTCGCTTCTCTTTACTGCCAAAGTTCTTGTTGTATGTTGAAAAGCTTTGCGTTGATTGATTATCAATCGACCGTATCCCTCGCCACATACCGTAATCTACACAGCCTGTGATAGTTTTCTTCTATTGATTTTTTGTGTCCTAAGTAGCATTTCCTTTTTTCTGTGAAATCAATTTGTAATAAGTGTATGATATATTATGACTTGGCGTGCTTTTTGCAGCTCTTTTTAATATCAATTCTCTGAATAGGTTATAGCTTTTGATCATGCTAATAAATTATTTATTTATTTTCTCCCTTGTTCAGTTCCGATGGGTTCGTGACCCTAACGAATATCTCTGTTTTTAATCTCTTTCTCCATAGATGAAGAATCTCCATGTTGAATTTAAAATGGATACTCAGTCCGTTCCACCCAATAGTGAAAGAGCATCACCAGAGTATAATCTTTCCCTCTGGCTATTCCTTTCTGTTCGCCTTTATCAAAATCCCATTCTGAACCCTTCCCCTTCCTCTATTCCCCCTCTTTCAGATGAGATTGCTCCTTCTAGCAGTCTGTCTGTGGGCGACGTCCTCAGCCGATAGTCTCTACTCTGTGGAGGGAACGGTAGGTCACACGATGAAAGACTCGTCATCCACTTTTTGATCGTGTTTGATCACACCCATGAATCATTCTTGACTTCGATTGATATCAATATTGGCACTCAGGTGGTGTATCCTCGTGGCGATTCGTCTCTCCCTGCCAACACTCGAATCCTTCTCAACTATGGGAAGTATGTGGGATTCCCCCGTGAGGATGGAACCTTCGCTGTCAATGGAGTCGCCCCCGGAAGTTATATTGTGCAGGTGAGCGAAGAGAATATAATGAATATCGCCATGGGTGGTACTGTTCAGTCCATTTACTGTTAGTTTTCGTTTGAATAAATAAATGACTGGAACAAGGAGGCCCTCAAACGCAAAGCAAAGATTCGATAACTAGAGACCAATCACTGGACGCGCGCGACTACCGTGTGGACGCCGTATAACCGTGTGCGCCCCCAAGGTCACCCAAAGAATCGATGGCGTGACGATCTCAAGAGAGTAATCGGACCCCATTGGTGGACAGCAGACTATGAAGAATATCGACGTTCCATCCTCACCTGAGCAATATTGCCTGATGTGATAAATAATTGAATTGAATTGAAATAAATTGTGGATATCGATTTATCGATTGACAGGTGGAGAACGTGGACTACGTGTTCGAGCCAGTGCGTGTGGACATCACTGCCTCTGGCAAGATGCGAACGAGGAAGATTATCACCATGCAGGTACGGTAGGGAAGGAAGTGGATACAGTAATCAGTTGCTATCGAGAACTGACTTTATTAATCGGATCTCAGCCTGGAGCAGTGCATCAACTGCCGTACCCCCTCAAGCTGGTCGCCCGCGAGTCCACCAAGTACTTCCGCAAGCGAGAGGTACGGTATCGAGAAGTTAATCGGCTACTGACTTTATATTTAAGTATTGATTGTTATACAGTAATGTTGTGCAGGAATGGAGAGTGACTGACGTGCTCTTCTCCCCGATGGTCCTCATGATCGCCCTCCCTCTCGGAATCATGCTCATCCTTCCCAAGTACGGTACTCCATTACTATCGACAACTGACTTTATTCCTACGATTGAAACCAGAGATGATCTGCGTTACCTTCTTTGATTAGATATTCCGAGAGCAAATGAAGAATACAACTGACAAGTTGGATCGTTGTTTTGGATAAACTAAATATTGCAGACTCACCGCGAACGATCCCGAACTGCAGAAGGAAATGGAGAATATGCAATTGCCGAAGGTGAGAGATTGAGAGAAGTTAGGAGGAAGGAGAGGAGATAGTTGGCGAGGGTCATTGGAACTCAAACTCGATGGAGTTTCAACAATAATAACAAAAAAAATCGATTATTTTTCTTTCTAGATGGACATGCCCGATATGAGTGATATGATGGCCAATTTCTTCGGTCCGAAATCATCGGGAACGAAGAAAATAACAGGAGGAAAGACGGGAACTGCAGGACAAAAGAAGAAGAATTGATGAGAGATTAGTTAGTGTTAGAGATTATCCCCCATATACCAACTACTGATTGTGATTTCCATATTGTTCATCTGTCTGATTTGACGCCATTCCTAGTCTCTTGTTGCACTGTATCCACAGTTGTTTCCTTCTCTCGTACTGCTAATAATAATGTTCAATGATCGCACGATAAACGGGTCGTCGATATACATACTTTATTTCTGAATATTTGTCGGGAAAAGTTATGCACCTCTTCTGTTATGTAAGCTCTGCAAACTCATTGATGGTTCTTAACTTTCACTTTGATATTGACCTATTCGTAGTGGTGATTGCTCACGAGGTCGCAGGTTTTGAAAAGACCAAATCATGCACTTAGAGTGGTCGGGTGAATTTAAAGATGATGAAAGGGTTTAATAGAAATACAACCAAGTAAGACAGAAAACTTATCACTAGATGAAGAGTACTCTATGTATCCAAGTTGTGACGGCGACATCTTCACTCTGCGACATCCTTCCTTTAGTCTTTAGTCAAGGCTGAGATCTCCAAATATTCGCTTGCGGAGGGAACGATGACAATTTCGATAAACTTGTCATTGAAAATATTTCTCTTTGTCTGAGTGGGGAGACGGTTACGATTCCATTTCATTCTTCTCTCTTTCCTCCACACGGAGCAGTCATTTCTCTGCCCATGGTTGATTCAGGTATTGAATTGTACTGTAGAATGCTCAGGAACGAGCGAGTCCATGATAACTTCTGCGTAAGAACGGATGCGAATCCACTATGGAACTGAACCTCGAGTTGACACCACCATACCTCCTATCTACCATAATCTCTCTGCAGTCACTCTGCTCCTCTGTCTGGCTGCCACTCTCGGATTCGTAATTCTTCTATGCGCACATTCTAGTAAGTTATTATTCACGTATGACTCTCAATTATTCGGAATCTTGTTTTCCCCTTTTGGGAAGAGATTCAACTGCTCTGCGCTGTGAAACAGACATTGAATGAGTTTTCGCCGATCGATGACTGACTTTTCAGAAAAGCCTGTCCGCAATCTGGAAAAGAGGAAGAAGAAGAACACTAACGAAGAAGAACAGCATTCCTTCGAAACATGTGGTTTGTTTCGTGGACACTGTTTATTTTTTTAAATATTCGGTATTATCAGGATTGCGTGTTCCTCTCAGACGAATCGACCATCCAATCAGCCGAGAAGTGCGCCATTCCATTCCCGAGGTTCGAAGCAAAACAAACAGGAATTTCTGCCCCCGACTTCTTCTGATGCATTCATGGCTATTTCACTGTAACTTCCTTCTCTAGAGTTATTCTATAAGATTCATTCTCTATTTCAACTTCAGTTCATAATCTCGATGATCTTTGATCTCTGCAGGATTATGCTCACTTCCAGAAACTTCGAAAAGAAGGAAATGTATTTGATGCTATTATTCAGATCGGTGATCTATTCATTCACGTGCATAAGGTAAGATCAATATTTCATCTCCAAACTGAAATAATCTGTCTAGAATCTGCTAATTGCTCGATCTCCCTTCTTCGAGAAATTATTCAATGAGAATTGGGGCGATAGGTCATCTGATATCATCAATCTCTCGTCCCATCTCTGCGGTATCCTCGCTATTCCCATTATGCACTATCTTCTCTTCAGCTTTCGATTCGGATGCGATGATCAGTCTAATTGAATACATCTACACTGGTTTCCTTTCAATCACCATCGATAATGTACAGAATCTAATGGACGTAGCGAACTATTTCTGCATGGTGAGTTAATCAAAAATTGTTTCATCGTACCACATCATTCGGTCTTTGGTCTTTGACATCATTCGGTCGGTCCTTGATCGGTCGTTAACTGACATCTTAAATGACTGCAGGAATCGGTGATGTATGAATGTGGCCGTTTCATGGCGAAAAGAGCCCGATTCGATGATACTCTTCCACTTCTCTTCTATTGTCGATCGATCGCTTACAAGGGAATCGATGATTTACTCTTCCGAATGATCGACGTAAGTAGATAATATTTTACAATGTCTGAAATTGTGACTGATTTCAGGTGAATTTCGTGCCAATTTCGCGAACAGTTGAATTCTCGCAAATTGACTTCGATGATCTGATTGTGTTGCTAAAGAGAGATTCACTCAATGTCGATAATGAGAATCAGGTGGAAATAATAATGCACGATTGAGATAGACTTGCACCCTGAATTACATCTAGGTATCTTATCAATTGATGAATGGGCAGATATTCGAAGCTGTCGGTCGATGGGTCGAATGCGATGGAGAAAGGACGAAGTTCGCTTCAAAGTGAGACCTTTCTCAGTGGAGAATGATCTTTGATCTTTCAATGAATGACGATTGCAGACTGCTCATGACCATTCGCTTCTCACTTCTCTCCGATTCATTTATAAACGAAATCATGAATATGAATTGGATTAAACACTGCTCTGAATTGACGAATCTCGTGAAAGAAGCCCAGGTATTCAATGAAGAGCGATGAAGGATTGCATTTAATGTTCATTCCATCTCAGGGCCGTCTCTCCTCCTTCAAGAATTATGAACGAATCTGTGAGGACGCCCATCGAATGATACTCAAACTAGGTTGGATTCCATTCATGCACCTCTTGGTATATTCCAATTCTATAAATGGGCGATTTGAGAGTACCGCGAAGCGATGGATGAAGATACGAAGGATAGGTACTCGTATGGAGGACGCATGTATATGCACCATCAGCCGGTCTCCATATTCGATCCCATCGCCAATTCATGGACTCGTCAGTTCTTACAAAAATATTTTAAAAGAAATTCCGAAGCGAGGATAGCTAGAGATTGATGAGAAATATTTGCCAATAATCCAAATTTAGTACACGTTTGGAATCTAAAAATAGAGACTTCGTTGTTTGCAGATGAGCCGAACGAGGGCCGTCCTTATCCCGAGATGAAAACAGCGAGAGTCGGACAAAGAGTGAGCGAATTCAGACTAGTACCATTTCCGAAAATGGATTTGTTCACAGCTGTACTTCATCGAGTCATATGGACGAGAAGGCTACATGTGTGATACTCGAGGAGGAATGAAATGGACTCACGTATGTTTCATTGCTCTCGCCTTTCAATCCTCAGACAAGGCTTTCGATAATCCATATTTTAGACATAGATACCTCAATTAGAAATACCAGATAAAGTTCAGATGCGAACGTTGACTTACGAGAGGAGACTGGAAGCGATCGGAGTGATTGGAGAGAAGATGTGAGTGAAGAATCTGAACGAGTCTAATTCATTCTGCAGATACGCGGCAGGGGGCATCCGCCAATCATCTGTCGTTGTCTTCGATACTTCTCTTCCCTCGCCCGGTATGATCCAATTCTCCTCATGGCTCTCAAGATAAGACATGTCAATCTTTGGACTAAACTGACGAATCCAAGCCAGTAAACAAGCTGGTGTAGAATGATTTCTTCTTATTGTATAGTCATAAGGATGGTATTTGAGTGTGGACTGAAGTGTGCGGTATGAGTGCTCCTCGCCAGGAGGCCGCCGGCTGCGTTCACAATGGAATCTTCTACGGTATGTTGGAACGATCTGGGACGAATAGAGCAGCAAATTGTGATTTATCTGTTTGAGCACGTGAAAGAGTATTGATTACTTTAGTCTTCGGAGGCGTAGAGAATGATTATGGCGAAGATAGTGAATATGCACATGGAGAACGATACGACCCGATTATGGATAAGTGAGTGAATTACGGTAGACGATGATCGAGAACTGACTCATTTTAGATGGTCTCCCATTCCCCCGATGATCCAGGCAAGAAGGGCTTGTTCGGCCATATCTTTCAAAGGGAGAATATTCGTTGTGGGAGGGTTAGACAATAAATATAATCATGAACAATCCAAACAAATTCTTTGAAAAGTTTCAATTGTTTCCTTCAGTCACTACTGTGATGGCGAGTACAAAGAAGTGGCAACAGTGGAAGCATTCGATCCAATCACGGAAGAATGGACCAAATTACCGGATATGAAGGTGAAAAGGTATCTATCAATATGGGGAATTACTAACAGGGAACTCCTTATTTGCAGACAGAATGCCACACTGGTCGTCACTTCTGGCAAATTGTACGCAATGGGAGGCTTCTCGGATTATCTGTACCACAATCGAAGCTCCACGGTAGAAGAGTATGATCCAGTGACAGACACTTGGAAAATGCAGAAACAAATGAAGTGAGATTTACGAGACTTAGACAACCAGGGGAGGGCACTTTCAAATGGACATTCTTACAGGATTCAAGGCAATGAACCGTTCCTGTTCGCTATTCCAGTGTCGGCCTCTATCCCTACAACAGTTTCTCTGTAGAAGGTACGATTGTTTAAAGACCAAAGATCACAGAAGAGGAGCCAATGAGTGTTTCTAATGTATGAATTTCAGGCAGAAGATCAATGTCTCGTCACAACACAGTCACAACACAGTCACTACGAAGATCATCTTTCTTCCTTTTCCAATTACTTTCTGTGACATCATCGAATAAACTAAATAATGTGAAGGCAACGCGCTTATTGCATTACTTGTACATGGCACAATGAGATCCGAAATGATGAAAATCATCGTTTATCCGAGTTCTTCGTATTCGAAATCATGGATCGAATCGAGCGAAAAACTCTTGGAATTTTCACTTTGGAGACAATTTGTTCAATGATGAAGAAAAGGAATGAAATAGCTGAACCTATCGCGAGAATCTGAAGTGGAATTGCAATTTGAAGGAACGATACGGGTGTGATCGGTTGAAGTTCCATCCTTCTCTTATCGTCTTCTTGCTTGCGAGCTGCCTTGAGGACGTATTCGAAGGGAACCGATCGACGAAGGAAAATAGAGTTGATCTGTCAAATATATCTACATTGGTGTCTCTATCTAACCCATCACTCACATTCTCCTCCGAATACACTGTTAGAAGGGCGAAATTAATCTTCTCCAATACCCATCGTCGATGGAGTTTGCTGATGACGAAAGTGTAGAAGTCGCCATCGTTGAGACTTCTCGTGAGCCATCCGATGCCAGACGATTGACCTCGAGGGAGGACGATTCTGAGGATGATTGATTGAAACGAAACATCTTCTTGGTCCTGGATGAAGCAGAATTCTTCATCATTGGACATGTTTTCCATCTCATTTCTTTGGCTATCAACCACTCACTCAGCCAATGAACACGTCTTCGTGAGTGAAGAAGCGAAGAAACTGTAGATATCCGGTTCATAGAATAATCCGACTCTCGACGATTCATTGCACACCATTTGGAAACAATCGTACATGTCTGAACACCAATCGGCGTTGTCGTACGAACCGAGGATCTTAGGGACCTGAGATGATTCGATGACTAGTAATTAGAAAAGATCTAAGGGGAAAGTTGGTCGTCACTACAAACAAAATGTGCTCACCTCCGCTTCAGTGAAGTAATTATCTCCCGAATTGAGAACGAGTTTCCTGTTCCCACCACGAAAACTCGCAACCATCGAAGTGAAGGAACTACAATGAATGGAATCTCTTCGATTCAATCATATCGCTGACGTCTGTGAAATGGATGATGTGATGAGTGTATTTCCCTTGAAATTTCCCTGCCAGATGAAGAGAAGGATTGTAAATGAGTACAAATAGAAAGAACCACGAAGGAAATCAAGAATAATGAGTGGAATCTGAATCATAAGAGATTCATTATCAGTCACTCCGATTTCCCGCCTTCTCTTCTCTCTTCGGACTCATCAATTCACTGTGCAATTTGCCGAGAATGAATACAATGAGAGAAGCAGCGACGACCATTGCAAATATATCGGAGGGGAAGACGGTGTAGAAGGAAAGATCCGTCGATTCGATGAGGGAAGATTTCGATGCTTCCACGAATACCATCTGAGATGATTCTACTGCAGTGAACGAAGAGCGAATCGAACCTTGGTCCAAATGACCGGGGAAGAGTATCGCAAGAGCAGAGGGTCGTTCGGTCTCAGCCACGTCAGTCCAACAGCAGTGAATACTTCTCCACTCGCGACGTCTCCCCCGAAGATCGCCCCACTCTCGTTCCCTGATTGTCATTCATACAACTCTTTTCGAAAATCACTCCATCTAAATCCGTCGAATTGAACTGACGTTGCTTCTGATACGATCGATATTCGACTGACGAACATCCAAGAAGAGGAGCCAGAGTAGACCAGAATTCAACGAGAATTCCTTCGGATTTACCATCGTCTTCAGTCCAAATGTAGGGGAAGAAATCGGGAACATATCCAAGATGGAGAGTTCCATTGGGACAGGCAGAAAGGGACATTGGAAAGGAGGGAGAAGTGAAAAGAAGACTTGAAATTGGCGGAAGTCAACGCATGATTACAATTGAGTGTCGAGTTTCATTCTCCTTCTGGGTACACTGGAGTATTTCCTCCTTCTGGAAATATCGTTGGGGTCAATTGGGTGCACAGCCTCCCTCCTTCCGAGTTTTAAACTCATTTCATTATCTCAGAAGAGTCCATCGTTCGAAATTATATTTGACTTCTTCAACCCTATTCTATGTGCAAGTGAAGATTAGCTGTCGAAACAGTTCGACAGCTAATCTTCATTCACCAGACATTCGAAACTGAGATGAGAAACTCAGCACATAAAGCGTGTCAAACTAATACTTCCATAATGTTTTTGTTATTCTGATTTATGATTGATTATGATAGAATAATCTATCGATTTCCGTAGCCAGAGGGGATTTCAATTTTCATAATTACACTTCCGATCTATATTTCGCACCTCACCAAGTTATATGAGACAGGTATTAGCTCGATTCACAAACAAGGATGCCAGCACATTTGTAAAAAAATCACATGTGATACCATCAAAAGAGAAAACCTCTCAAACTTCTCTAAAGTTATCTTTGACGTATTAGCGAAATTCCATGTTTCCCGAATGCATTTGTAGACAAACAGTGAGAACCCATGCTTTATATACAGAGAATCCGTGGAACAACAAACAAAGGATGTAACCGAACAGTAACAATTAGTCAGTAACGATGAAAATCAACTGTTGATAGGAGATCAACACGCTAAAACGACTCCAAACCATAACTTTGCATCATACAAATTAATCTATACTCTACTCCGCTACAGTAACCTCTGCTCCCTCTACCTCATTGTCTTCCTCGACCTTCTTGAGTGGTGGCTCGGAGATCGATTCGTTTCCATTTTTCCTTTTCTTGTTGCGACCCTCCAGCTTCTTCTGTTTTCTCTGCAAGATAATCAATGAATTAAAAAATCAAAACAACGGCAACTGATAAATTCAAAAATCGAAAAAAAAACACTAAATTTTATGTACAAACGTAGTTGATTCAGATGTATCATGCGATAATTAACCAATCCGTTTAAAATGGTCTTCACATGATCTCACCTGCAGGTATTCGTTCATATTATCGAAGGCTACTTTCTTCGTCATATCAGGAATGGGATCCTTCAATTCTCCGAGAGTCTTCTTATCATCTTCACTCAATTCACTCCATACCATCGAGGAGTCACTCAGATTCAACACTCCCAGACCAGTGCTGCAATTCACCATTATTAATTATGCCAGAATTGTAAAAAAAAAAGTCTTATGTATCGTATACAGCAACAGAGTAGGAAAAGGTGGTCAAAAATTACCTAAAATCCGTAAACATACCCGGTTTTCGATGGTTGGATCTACGATGAAAATTACGTAACCATCAAAAACATACCCGGGTTTCGAACATTTTGCCCATTTTTTGACGTTTTTTCATAAACATACCCGTGGTTGTGAAGGTTTTATAACTTGACTTTTCTATGTCTGTACAGCAAATAAGCTCACACATGTTGTAAATTATATTTACCTCGATACGACGGCAACTTTTCCCTCCTTGGGAACAGTGATGTCCATGACTCTTCCTTCCAATTCTATCCTCTTGATCTCGTTGAATTCCATCTTCTCCCCATCAGTCACACTCATCTCGATGATCGAGGACGAATTGTTGAGGAGAACGACGAGACGAGTGACTGCATCCTGCAAAAGAATGAATCGATAATAGGGAAGTATTCATCTTATTCATTTTAGCCGGAAACCTTTATTCACCGGATTTGGTCATTGAGACCATTCGCAATACCGAAACAGTGATAAACTGAAGCCTGCCAATATTTTAGATATGACTACTTATCTATGCTACACATTAAGTTTTGTGATCCGAACCTCTTGGACAACTCTCAATCTCCTGACAGCTCCGAGTGTCTCACTCCTTCCTACTTCCACTCCCTGGATGAAATCCCATGCGATGATCACTCCATCACCACCTGCAACGCATACCTTATCGTTATTTCAAACAATAAAAAAAAGTTCTACACAACAACACTTATCCAATTAGACTAAGGAATAAAGAATGGCGACGAACTAACCGGCAGTGAATGCAAGTTGTCTCTCTCCGACTGCCGAGGTGCACACAGTGTTCACGTAGTCCTTGTGGGCCATGCACATCTGATGGAGGACGAACGTCTGAAAGCATGATTTGATTGAACTATTCATTATAAAATTATAAATAATTAAAACAGGATTTAGATATATTTCGCGAATAATGTTCAAGACTAAAATAAACAAAGTGACCTGAGGATATCGATGGACTCGCATCTTCTCGTCTCGATCTGTCACTAGGAGATACTTCCCACACGACGAGAACTTGACGTCGAGCATCATCGAGATGGCAGAACAGATGAAATCACCTTCGAAGTCAGTCTCGTCTTCATCTGAAACACGACACAAATTAGCTAGTAATAAGACAAAATTTGAACCGAGAAAATTTACAATATGCTAAAAAAGGTAATGCAGAGGAAACGGATTTAAAATATCACTTACCATCCTCATCGATGTGTTCCTTGTTCTCCTTGGCGGCGACATCGACAGAGTATTTCCTCACGACTCCCGCTCGATCGGCGACGATGATAAAGGCATCGGCTCGATCGAAGACGAGAGCAGTCGGAGTCTTCGGAATACGGAAGGATCTCCGTTCCACAAGGGACTCTGAAATAGGCAAAGCTTAATATCCGTTGTTTTGATTTAACGGTATACTACTGTCATTGAATTTCATTGCAATTATAAGAGCGCACCAAAAAGGGGGAAAACAACTAAGCATATATTAATAAGCAATCAAAAAACGAAAAGGATGAACATACCTCCTTTCAAGTGGAAGACGACGACAGTCTTGGCCGATGTTCCAACGGCAACCAAGCTGCTATCGTTAGCGAAAGACGTTGCCAGAAGCTAAAAGGGCGAATGATAACCATATCATTTAAAAAAAGTAACAAAACAAGTAAATTTAAACCTGGAAACTATCGTGGAACTTCAGCTGCTCCTTCCTCTCTGTACCATCACTGCTCTTGGACAGCGGGATGGCCTTGGAGATCGCCAGAACATCGACACTCGACAGAATTCGGCCCTCAACGTCGAGCAAATGAACGAAACTCCCGGCCGAAACGAGAGTGAGACCCGCATTTGAGCTCGAAGCCGTTGCCATAGCTAAAATTCCGCGATTAGGGGGTAATCAACAGCGCAGAATCGACAAAACAAAGTCAATTATAAAAATAATCAATCGATAATGAGAAAAGAACGTAATCTCAATTTTTGAAAAATTTTGGAAGAATGTATTCAAGCCTGCTTTACCAAGCGGTTCGTTGCGGGAGAACGGACAGCTCGCGCTAGCTCAAACTTTGGCAATTTGCCCATAGTCTCTCTTTTCTTTGTTCGGCTCGAAACAATCGTTGCAACCCGTTAGAGCGAGTCAGTTTAGGTCTACTATCAACTATACCACTGTTTCTCGCCTTTTAGTGTCTTTTTCTCACCCTACATCGTCGGTACGCTCTTTTTTTCTAATGATTCACCCTTTTCTCCATGATCGTTAGTTTTTATTGATGTTGGGCTATGTTTATGGCGCTGTTTCGGGGAGAGAATGCACGCGCTCGATACAGAAAGAGAGCGGAGCGAGAAAATGATTGAGGTTGAGTGAGGATCGGGAGGGAGGAGAGCCGATCATGTAAAAGAGAAAGAGTAGTTGTTGGGAATCATCGCTGCCGCCACTGTGCACACGATCCGGTTTGGGAGTGAGGATTTAACACTTCATCTGCCGCACGCGCCAGTCTCACGCCTCTCACGCGCCACTCTCGCGCACCCGACGCGCGATGAAGGCGCTCAAGTCCGCCAAGAGACAACTAACGAAGAAAATCAAGCGTAAGATCCCTGACAACATGTTTGTCTTCCCACTGTTTTCACTGTCACTGACTGTAATCTGTTGATTTCTCCACTCTTCGCACCTTGTTCTCTCCAAATTTCACCAGAATTCACGAGCACTCTTCATCCGTTGCTATCGACTTGATTCATGACAGCTTATTCCGCTTGTCCTCTGACTTCTCATATCCTCTTCAGGCAAGAAAATGACGGCGGATCGGGGGGAATCTTCCCCACCTCCGCCCTCGACCCTCATCGTGCCTCTCGTGATGTGGGCCAGCAAACCACCTCCACTCAAGATCACTTGTCTACAGGTATGTAATTGAATGGAGGTACCACACACGGTATCGATGTCGATCTATTGTAGTTCCTCGGACAAGGCGAACACATCGTGTCGGGATCGGACAGTGGAGTCATAGTACTGTGGAGGTACCGTAATCACTTTATTGGTAGATTTCAAGTTAATAAATCTGAATGTGATAATCATTCATCTTCCAATCGCTTAGGGGAAATATGGATAACCTAACAATCGTGTGTTCGGTGATGATACCTTCGGTATAACAATTTCACATTCTCTTTCTTGAGATGTGCCCCCGATGGAATGACTCCTCGTCTCATGATGACTGGCCATTGTGCCAGTATCACCGCCCTCTGTCCCGCTTCACTCTCACACAAATCATCGTGAGCCATTTTCCAATTTCTAGTTCGATATGCACTTTGAAAATTCGTTTGCACAGAATAATCTTTATGGTAGTTCGAAGAAAAGAGTCCTGCGCATGGGCCTTTTTGGAATGTAGATTATTATTTCTTTTCGAAGCAGCTATTGTTGACCACACTGCTTGGCCTCATACATGGGCATCATTGTTGCCTGCAGCAACACCCACCCGGATTAGGCGAATCCATCCTACCCTATTCGGAAAATTTTTCAGTAAAACTGTACTTTTGAGATTTTTTAGACCTATTTTACTATATACCCACACGATATCAGTATCGCTCCAGAAATCCCTGCCAATCTATGATTGGCCTCTCTTTCAGTCGTTTCATCTCCGCTTCTTCCGATGGAGAAGTCGCTCTTTGGGATTGGCAAGATGGAAGATGCATCGATGCGGCTGAGAGCAGTTATCTACACAGGAGAATGATTCCTTATGTGAGTACGGTAGGAAGAAATACTGTCATTAATGTGAGCATGTGAGCAGCATTAGTGAGATGAGAGTTGTGACCTACTCAAAGTATTCCAATGCTCTTCTATCTCGTAGTGGTGTATTGAATATTGAACTGCAGATCTTTGGGATTCTGTAATTATTTTCGTACCTCTCAATTCAGTTGAATGAGACTCCGACACAAAAGCGAACGATCATCATCTGCAGTGGAGAGTACAATGACCTCGTTGTTCTCGACCCGAGTGATCTCACTGTTATATTCTACTTCAATTCGAGGTCGGTTATTATCAATTAGGTATCAATTAGGTATCAATTAGTCTTTAACATTCAAATTATGATTGATAGATTGAAGCAAAATTGGTTTAATTTTATTTTTTGAATAATATAATTGAGAGTGGAACCCGATTGGGTGAGCTCGTTTCTCTTCGTGAATCGATCGGGGAAAGTGGATGCATGCGTGGGTCTGACGATGGCTGGAATGATCAAGTTGTGGAGAATGGTCGATCTGGATAGAAAGGTACGGTGGAAGGAGAGGTTACTGTAGATAATTGAAGAGGGTTATGGTAATGGAGGAACGAGATGGTAATGGTTACTTAATTTAGACGATGGACACTCCGGCGTACGAGGATGAATCGAAACGACTCGCACTCAATCAGGTATTCATTTAGCTTCTTCCTATTTATCATGCCTGTGAAATCCCCAATCAAGATAAGAGAAGTCTGTTTTTGTCTTCATGAATGAGAACGTTTCCGAGTTTGACGATTATGCTGGAAACATGAATCTACCTGGCTCACTGGCGAGCTCCAAATGTGCTAGGATTTCCGGTTGCGGCAGTGCGGAGATTTTGATTTGCGGGAGCGCAGATCTATTTTCGCAAAAAAATCCAGCATCAATCGTATATTGGGGGACGGGGGGGACACCTTATGTGAAAAAACTTTTTCGAATTTTTAAAAATACCATTCGTATTAGATTTACAAAGCCTAAAACGTACTACTTTCAGATGCGAAAGTCCGAAATTTCAAATTTTGATATTTTTTTGATAAAACAAAAAAAAATACGCTCACAATTTTCAGATGACGTTATTGTTGTATAATGAGTTGTCATATTAGTCTAGGTGACTGTAGCACATAATTAATTGAGTTCAAGCGAAAAAAAAGTTTTATAAAAACATATTTTGGAAAAAAATCAGTCCATGATTTTCAAGATAACGGTAGCAGAAATTTAAAATGCGACAGTGCGCTTTTGTTCTTTTCATCTAAGGCTACAGATGAGACAAGAAAATGCGAAAAAATAATGAATATCAGCTGAGATATGACTTCGTGAAAAATGCAA